>JAFVLL020040651.1:0-37239 GCA_021397915.2 Tor tambroides
GTTAAACCCCATCTGAGAGTGAGAAATGTTATGGTACCAGACTAGAAATGCATAGTTTGCTGTCGTTAATGCTAGTTGCCTGTTTTATTACAAATACACTGTACATGAATCACACATGAATTTGTGAGGCCTTGAGTGGAAAACTAGAACTCCAGGCAAAGAACAAATCACAAATGAAAATGCTTATTCATATCTCAATTGCTTGCTTTTGACAGCAGTACGATTAAATACAGAGAAAATGGAAACTTTTTTCTCAGATTTTTCCTTTGAGATGCCATTAATCTCACAGATGTCTCCCCTAGAGTTTCATAACATCTCAAAAATGCCTCCAACACACATTTCACATCAATTTTTTTCAAAACTTATTATCAGAGACATCAATGATAATGTTATATTATGTGCACGAATGAGATTTTAGAACTGCGTCAGAAATGAAAAAAAATATATAGATATATTATAATAAACATTTAGAAAATACTTAATTTTAATCATTATTTTATAAATCTTTGCATAATAACATAAATCAATTTCTGAGATGTGTTGCACTAGGTTTGACGTCAATAATATTGTATTTAAATGTGCGTGAATAAGATTGGCGTCAGAGAGAGAGAAAAAAATAGAACAGTTAGGAAATACTGTATTTTATAAATATTTTCCGTTATTTTATAAATCTTTATAAAATAATATGAATACATTTCTGAGATATGTCACACCAGCCATTATATTTAAATGTACACAGATCTGTGTCAGAGGGGGAAGAGACGTATTAAATATAATGATTTATAAAATTTTAAAATATTTTGTATTATTTTCTAAATGTTTATAATGTAAATAAATATCTGAAAAGTGTCACATCAAGTTTGATGCCAATAATCTCATATTTAAATGTCCACGAGTGAAATTTGAGATCTGTGTTGGAGGGGAAAAATGACATATTATATAAAATCAATTATAAAATATTAAAATATTTTCAGTTATTTTATAAATATGTCTAATATAAAAACACCTGAGATAATATAATATAATATAATATAATATATAAATACTTTTTTCTTTTTCTTTTTTTTTTTACAAATTTGGCAGTAGCTACTTTGGGTTGGCCTGAACACTGACATTGGACATTGATTTTGCAGAGTGTTTTGGAAGGTAGAGCTCAAGAGATTCACTTCTCTCTGATGTCTGAACACAGTCTTGCTTTTGAAGCCGTTAAAACTGCATTTTTGAGATTATATGAATTAGTGCCTGAGGCTAATCTGTAGAAGTTTCCAAACTTGATGAAACCCGAAGACCAAACGAATGCAGAGTTTGTAGAGTTTTATTCCCACCTGGACATTTGTCCCCCCAATCACCACAGGAAGTGACTCATCATAAATTCATCAGATATCCCTCTCAGATCAGCTGCCACATACTAGGAAGTTACTTGCCCTGTAGCTCAAACAAAGGTCATGGGTTTGATTCCCAAGAAATGCATTTATAAAATGTATTACTTGAATATAATATCATTTTGGATAAAATGGTCTGCATAAAATGCACTGCTGGTCAAGCAGAAAGCATTGCAGATATGCAGCATATGGCCGTTATTCAATAAATTGTCTGTTTAAATGAGCAGAGCACTGTCTTTTCCCATCAAAAAACAAGAAACTTTGAGGACAAACTTACTGTAAATCTCAACTAATTTTAAATTTCTTGGTACCTGCACTTCTACTAATGTGCCCAAAGTGCTTTCAGAGGTGAATAAGCCAACAAATATAAGACAAACACATCATTCATAGTCTAACCAATACTGTCAAAAAAATTATGTCTTTGGTATATTAGATGACTGAGTTTGAGAGACACTTTTGTGAGCTTACAAAGAGGCGACTCTTATTATTGACTCTTTTCTAATGCTGTTGAAAGTGTTTCTGTTCCTGGTAGCGAATGCTACTAACAATACCAAGGTCATGGGCTTGATATCAAAGGAGCACACGCACTGATGAAATGAGTCTTGAATAAACAGTAAACCACTTTGGATAAAAGTGTCCAATGCATTCATGTAATACTTGAATGACCAAATAAAATAACTAATCTAAAATAAAAAAGCAAACAGAATAATAAAATTAATTAAAAATAAATCAGATGCTAAAGTTTTTGTTGCTCACAAATGAGCCAAAATATCCAACAATTGAGAAGCCCAATAATATAAATATGCCATAAAAGTCTTTTAGGAAGTTACTCACCACTGATGAAGTCAGTGTAATGACATGCTGGTTTCAAGTTATTTCATTCTGCTCCGGCGCTCACAAACAACATAAAATTGCCTTTTTGACCTTGCGATTTCCTGGGACATTATCACAAAAGTAGTTTCACTTCAGTGCACAGATACGAAAAACCGCAGCTTCCAAAATCCGTTTTTTTGGCAAAAAAAGAGCTTCCTTTTATTCAAACCCAGATGTAATTTGAACTTTTCTTTCAGCCTTAAGAGGGCAGAAGTTCAGGGCCGCATCTTTTCTGAACGTAATGACTCACTCGATTCTCCTCCCTCACCTGTGGAACGAATCAGAGATGCCGCATGTTGTTTTTGGCTCAAGTCTTTCCTTGAAGAGCCACTGAGAAGACCTTGACTACAGGTTTTGAAACAGTACGTCCGTAAACCGAAGCGCTGAGGACTTAAGATGCCATTCGTTGCTTTCCTCCTCTCTCGTTTTTTCGGCAAACGTGTTAGTGTGTGTGCGACAGCGTGTGAGTGTGCACTTGCCCGTGGTCCCTCGTCTACCAAAGCCTGTTCTGTTACAGCATTCTGCTGCATCACATTTAGGCTCATCTCTCTCTCTCTTTCTCGCTTTACCTCCCTCCTCACTATCATCACTCTCAGCCTCCCTTCCTCGTTCAGTCACACGTGAGGAGGCGCGCAGTATGGCTGGAATACAAATAAGCTGTTTAGTCTGAAACCCTTAAAGACGCAATTGTCTTCCCTCGCCTCTGACACTTTCAGATGATGCCCTCGGCGAATGGATGTCTCTCTCCTCTCTCTTTATTCGAGGGACGTGGGTCCCTCTTCTCGGTCACCCTCACCTGGTCGTGAACATCTCTAGATTGCTCTGCCACTCAACAGGATTTCAAATGAGGTCATTTTGTACACCATTGCAGACAGACCGCTGGGTGCTAGTTGGTGAGGCAAACCTTTGCGGTCACAGTCTTTATGAAAGGTTGAAAAGGAGATTTGTGTCTCTGAGGTTGCAGGTTCATCATCATGTTTAACGGTATCTGACCTCTGAAGGTTTAAATATGTGAACATGTTTAGATCTTAATAAATTTTAAGAAAAAAGAAAAAAGGGAGAGGTGCAAAATTTGTGAGGTATAAAGTCACAGCTGTACTGGATAAAATCATAAATATGAGGTATTAGTTTAAATTGTGATGAATAAAGTCACAATTGTGAGGTATAAAGTCATAGTTATGAGGTATAAAGTCATTTGTGAGATATAAAGTTGCAATTTTGATGTATAGTCACAATTGTGAGGTATAAAGTCAGTTGTGAGATATAAAGTTGCAACTGTGATGTATAAAGTCACAATTGTGAGGAATAAAGTCACAGTTGTGAGGAATAAAGTCACAGTTGTGAGATATGGAGTCACATTTGTGAGGTAAAAAAAAAAAAATCATGATTATGAGGTAGCAACTGTGGGATATAAAGCCGCAACTGTGAGAAAACGTTATATATAAAGTTGCAAATGTGAGGTACTGTATAAAGCCTGTATAAAGTCATCTTGCAACATGCCATCAGCTATAATGCAAAAACACAGCACACCTTCTTTAATAAGCTGGATTAACGGAGTTAGCATGTACCCGCAGCACAAACACATTACATGTCAATTAACTACTAAAAGCTATAAGCACAAGACTGACTGACTGATAAACATTAAAGATATCATCACAGTGTGAAACATTTAAGAAACATTTCAACTCTAAACAATGTGCCTCACATTATTTGAGATACATCGCACTCTTGAAATGTGTCTTACTTTGCTGGATCAATCAACAATATTTTAGTCAGAGTACATGGTCGTCTTTTCTTTATGCTTGCATAATGTTGTGGTAACAACATTTACTAGCAGGGTCGCTGAAACTAACTAGCCCAACCTTAACCCTTTGAAGATAGTTCAGAAGCAAGAAATGTTCACTGATGTGAAGCACAAAAAGTACAGTTGTCCTCCCACAGCTACCAAATAACACCGACTGCAAGAGGAGCATTTTGACTGCACAAGAGACAAGAATTAAGAAGACTGTGGATTACATAGTTCACGACCCACAGGCAAGGTCGAGAAGCCCATCGCTGACCTTCTTTTCCACCTTATTTAATTTCATATATCCTCAAGGTTCAGATGAATCAGCCATCAGCAGCCATTCCTTCAGAGATTGTCTTATCACGTAAGCATGATGGCCAGGCTCCAAAGACGTAGCCTTCTCTTATCGCTGGGATTTCACATGTTGTCATCCTGGAAATGTTACCAAAAAATAACAAAATAAAAGAACGCTCTCTCTCTCTTGTTCTCCCAATGTCTCTCTCTCATTCTTGCCGCCTGTCTCTTTTCGAGCAGAAAATCTTTAAGCCGACATGGACTGCTAAGTTGTTGATAAGGTTATCGTATCTGAGTCATGATAAAACACATCGAGTCTTCTTTACTTGATAGGTCATCCTACTCAATTTGTTTTCTCTTCTGAACATCTAGCTGCCATGTTCCTCAACAATTCCTATTAACTAGATGACCAAACGTGTCAGACCATTACATTGAGTCATTACAAAGCCTTTCTTCTAATTTGCTTGATGGCTTTGTAAGGTGGCTTTGAAGATGACATGAAACGGCATTTGCAATGCACGAAACATCCATAATGGGATGCATTTATGTGTAAAACAAAATATTTAGTGGGAAATATTAAATGGTTTGAATTGATTTACCAGCATGTGAATAATTTGCATTCTGATCTATATATGGTTACTTATGAATTATTCATTAATATTATTTTTTTTCAATTACATCAACAGAAAATTTACATCTGAAATGGAAATTCTAAGATATATACAGTATAAGAGAATAATGAACTTTCTCTTGATTCTGTTTAGAAAAGAATCCTGAAATGCTGGTTTCCACAAAAATATTAAGTGGCATTACTATATTCAACACTGATAATTATAAGAAATATTTCTTAAGCAGCAAATCACCATATTAGAATGATTTCTGAAGGATCATGTGACAACTGAAGACTGAAGTAATGATGCTGAAAATTCAGCATTTTCATTACAGGAATAAATTACATTTTAAATAAATAACAGTTATTTATAACAACAAATAAATAACATTTATTTTAAATTGTAAAAATATTTCACAACATTACTGATCTTAATGTATTTTTCTTTTAACTTCTTTCAGAAAAAAAAAAAAAAAAAAAAAAAATATCTCCCTGAATATGTACAGGGTTCATTCAGGATAATTGGAACATTTTTTTTCCCCAGTAATAAATTTACCTGAATTCACCCTATATATTTAAATTCCAAAATTATGAATGTATATTCTATTTATATACTCACCTGTCCATATCTCCCTCATACAGTACGTACACATTTTCAAGTAAGAAGTTGTGACTCTCTGACCTTCAGCGAATGAGACCACATTAAGTCAATAAGGTAAATTTTGATTTGTTATCTATAAAGAAAAAAAGGAAAATTTTGTAATGTATTTATTCATCCTCATGTTTCTTTTCTCTGTGAAGCACAAAATGAGATATTCTGAAGAATGTTTCATCTGTTTTTGTCCACATAATGGAAGTCAATGGGATTCAACATGTCTTTCAAAATGCCTTCTTTTGTGTTTTACAGACAAACGAAAGTCACATGACACGAATGACATGAGGGTGAGTTCACGATGACACGGTATTCATTTTGAGTAAGCTATCCCTTCAAAGCTCTCTTCAGTAACCACTTGCGCAAAGTTTTCCCATCTGTAGCTTCATCACAGATCAGTGCTGTATGTTTGAGAGATCCCTTTCCTGGCAGGTTCGGCGTTGACGCATTTAAAAGTCTTAAACGAAGTGCACGTGAATGCGAGCCAAAGCAAAGCCTGCCACCTGCCAAGGACGCATGTTCAGAATCCTGGACCAATGGATTTTTGGCATTACGATGCAACAACTGATGTGCTCAGAACTTTTGTCTGTCGAAAACAAGCTGGCGAGCGACCAAATGGATTGCATGTCTTTCCAAAAGTCCCGCAAGATTGATTTTTACATTATTCTTCTTCTTCTTTTCCTTTTAATCACTTAGTATTGATTTCATTTATTTAGTCAGTCGTTTGTTTGTTTAGTAGAGAATTGTGGATTTTGTTATAGACTGTGCTAACAGATTTATCTTTGGGATTATAAAAAAAGAAGCATTTTAGCTTGTGTCAAGTCCACTCAGAGGATGCGTTGTGTTTAGTGTGGCTCAGGAGATGACATAATCCAAACTCCCTAATTTCCCAGCATTTTCACATAGAAATACACTTATCTGTGTGCATTAGCCCTCACCGCGGCAACAGTTTCTTAGCAACGGTCATGCCAAGTCTGGTAAGGGTAATCAGAAGTGCCAAGGTGTGAATATACAGTAGATATTGTCTAGAACAGCATTTCTAAGAGTTGAGATACATGGTTTTATTTTTCTGTATTATGTGAAGGAAAGCACAGTGGCTTTCTGTCATTATTCGGTCGAGATAAAGCTCGGAGACTTAATGAAAAACAATCGGAGGCCAAGATGGTGCTGGTTTACAGGTGCAACAGCTAGTTGCAGAACAGAATTATCAAATATTGATCAAAGTAAAAAATAAGCCTGCAGGGACAATATAACACTTGTTAAAAAGTCTTTTTTCAACCCGTAGCTGGAAAGTTTTGAAAGATAACTAAAAAAAAAAAAGACTCAGATTGCACTTGCTGCTGTCTTATTACAGTTGTTACAAATCAATGAACAATGATGCTGACAAAGATACGTATGTGTTATGTGTTTACTCAGCAATATTTTGGAATTAAAATGAGCAAGGACATGCTTAGATTAAAGAAATATTATATATATATATATATATATATATATATATATATATATATATATATATATATATATATCCTTTATGTTTACAGACGTGACATAATGACACAACGACGAACAGAATGCTTGTATTTCCCGTGAAAAGCTACCAGTACCATTCAAATTAGAAAACATTATTACAAGCTTACCATTGTGAATCGGGCTAAGGTAAGGAGAGTTTTGAACACTGGGTGGTTATGTACTTGCCCAAAAAACTATTTTGGATCATTTTTAACCAAAAAAAAGTTACAGACTGCAGCCTTAACATTTCTTTTGAGAGAGGTATTATTTTTCCTATTTTACCCAAAATAGGATGGATTGGCCATTATTGAGCACTATAAACACATGTAATGTCTGTTTCATTAATACTGGGAGCCAGAGGGCGCCCTCGTGCAAAAAAAAAAAAACACATATGCATCACAGAAGTAATAGATCTGATGACATTCCGGGAAATCCCTAATATGTTAAACACCATATCCTAACTACATGCAAAGCAACAAGATTTCAGCGACAAGCAGTTTAGCTGTCCACACCAGATGCGACATGACAGAATCCCTCAAATATCACAGCCATTCAGAAGCACAGAAGCGTGCTGCACTCGCAACAAAATGGACAAGGTTATAACCTAATTCAAAATATTAAACCTTTTAAATATTATTAAAAGTACATACTGAGTGACTGATACCATCTTTGTCATGGAACACACTTGTTGGTTCGCAGTTTTAACGTACATGGCTTGCTTTAATTTATTTTCAAGATCTGATGTAAACTATCTATTGTTGCTTTCAGTATGGCTATAAATGGCATGCAATATGATATTCAAACTCACATTAGACACTTTTACCACTAAATAAAGCACATAATCAGTACCTGAGATTATCATTGTCATAGTTTGTATATTGTTGTTCCAGTCACAACGTTGCAGAAATAGAAACCGTTTCTAAAATAGAAACGTTGCGTGTCGCCATCGCAGCTGGTAAGGACAAAAACTCAGATTAACATGGAAAAGATACCTTTTATTGCGGCGTCGCATGTAGTTAGGATACGGTGTAAAGGCATCGCCATCGCTGTAATTGAATAATAAGATAGATATATACAGTACGTCAGCATAACTAAAATCATTTTTTACCAACAGAGATTTCAGAGATTCTAATTAATCTGCAAAATAATTTGTTGATCAAATTAAATTTCATCTTTTTGTATGTAATGACCCTATTTTATTTTTCAGAACATAGCAACAAACAGTTTTTCGGAAAAGTGCTGTTGGGATGTTTTTACTACTTAGTGAATGCAGGAATAGAAAAAAATAATAAATCAAATGGGCCTTTTACCCGACGGGGGGCCTAAATTATACCCTCACCATGAATTTTGTCAAACCGTTTGTTTAATTCATTCACTTATTCTAATTCCTCTCATAGTTTGACTTTAAAAACACTTAAACGGATGTGCATGAGGTAACAACCGCCTGAAGGCAACGCATCAGAATTTCTTCACTCGGAGTCCTCCAATCAGACATCGCAGTGGGCTTGCGGTGCCAACTGCTGCAGGAGTGTCTGGGCGGAGGAAGTAATTAAACTCCATCTCTGTGTGATCGCCGCGTCTCTGTTCGGCACCCAGCGGCCTCAATCTCTACATCTGTTCTGCTCTCGCTCCTTCCAGCCTCTCAAAGTGGGCGGGATATTTTGTAATCCCATAGGTTACGAGGGTCCGCTCGGAATTCCAGCTAGGCTGAGAGCATCGAGACCTGAGTCCTCTGCTGACTGGTGAGTACCTGTCACGGACGCTCACAGGTGGCCCGTGTGGGTTCCAGAGAAGGCCCGGGGTGAGAGGTTATCCAAACAGCAGATGGTATTGCTGGCCACTGTGGGACCGTGCAGTGGTTGGACACCAGCGGCATTCAAAATCACTTTCTCTCTGCTTCCATTTGCATTTATTTCACTTCTTTTCTGTGGAGGAAAATCAGGCTGAAAATGGACCTGTCACACCCTCATCCCCAATCCCTAAACCTAACCCCAACATAAACCTGTATTTTAACATGCTCATTATGTAATGTTTAATAAGCTTATTTTCCTCAATATAAACTGCTTCCCACAATTAAATGGAAAGTTCATGCAAATTCCTAGTCATCATTTATTCTCTTTACTCTTGTTCCAAACCTGTGAGTTGTTGCTGAACACAAAAGATTCTGAAGAATGTTGGTACAGTAACTAAGCAGCTGATGGTAGCCATTGACTTGAGTTTTTTGCTACCTGATTTCATGAAGAAAACATACCCGTGGGAACTTTTTTTGCAAGACGCGAAATATGTGCCAGTAAGTACATATCACTGCAGTTTCCAACAGAAATGAACACTAGAGGTGGTAAAACATCAAGCACTTGTAATCGTTTTCATACACAGTTATGATTACAGCTCCATATGTTTCGCTTTCCGGACATAACAAGCTTGCTCGGTAGTTCAGCCAGCACGGAACTGAACTTAGAATGCAGAATCCTTGGGTACGAATCCCGTGAAAAACATGACTCATGATGAAAGAGCTGGAAGATGAGAGATTGAAAAACAAGCTAAAACGGCGTGATTGTGTTTTTATGTCACATTCGCTTTTGTTCATACTATCAGCTAGATTTAGGTGTAGTGCAGATGGTATGTTATTTTAGAACGTCACGGAGCATTAGACTTACAGCGCCACTCAACGGACATTTCAAGTCAGAACTGCAGTAACATGTACAAAACCAACGTCACATAAAACGTACCATATGTACGTTCATCTGTTCCAGGGGAAAAAAACTAACTTTCTTTTAGCACCACTCAGTGGACATTTCACATTGAATATATCGCGAAACATACATGGCGGTACGTATTTTGTGTCTTGCAAAAAGTTCCCACAGGTACGTTTTCGTCATGAGATCAGGTTGTTGTTGTTTTTTTCCATAATATGGAAGTCAGTGGCTACCATTAGATTAATATCATTAATGAAGTTAATTGTAAGAATGTCTACAGAACTTCAACCCTAAAAGAAAACTTATAAATAAACAAACTCCCAGATACACCTAGAACCATTATGGCAAAGCATTTATAAAGGGGAAAGGTGTGGTGTGTGGCCAAGTATGGTGGCCCATACTCAGAATTTGTCCTCTGCATTTAACCCATCCAAGTGCATGCAGTGGGCAGCCAATGCTGCGGCACCCGGGGAGCAGTTGGGGGTTTCGGTGCCTTGCTCAAGGGTCTCACTTCAGTTGTGGTATTGAGGGTGGAGAGAATGCTGGTTATTCACTCCCCCCACCTACAATCCCTGCCGGACCTGAGACTCAAACCCACGACCTTCGGATTACAAGTCCAACTCTCTATCCATTAGGCCACGACTGCCCCACGACCATTAACCCCATAACCACCTAGAAATCACCCAGAAGACATACAAGTATGGGGAGAAATAAAATAAAATAAAATAAAATAAAATTTTTATCTATCTATCTATCTATCTATCTATCTATCTATCTATCTATCTATCTATCTATCTATCTATCTATCTACCTACCTACCTTGACAATCAGGAGAAAAATAAGAAGAAAAAGAAAGCAATTTCTCACTATTCTGACTATTTCTTGTTTTAAAGCTTCACAATACCTTATTTTGTATAATTGAAAAAAAGGGGAAAAAATAGACTTCAGCATCTATTCAGTATCAAAATAAACTGCAGCTCAAGCAAACTTCCACACTGAATCTTTGCTTCAAATATTTGCATAAATTTACCAAAACATAAATTTACTGTGCCATGTACACAGAATGCAATCCTCCTGTGGTAAATGTATGCTTATTTTAACGCACTGCCACAAAACTAGAGAGATCTAATTCACAATATGCTTTTTTTTTTCTTTTTTTTTCTTTTTTCTCATTCGCTTATGAAATAGGTTTGAGCGTTCCGGCAAGCCACCACATCAATTATCTGCAGAGAGAGAAATAATGATTTCTAGTTGGTTGTGCATTTGAGTGTGTACAGAACACTGTTTTTCCTCTTCAGAGGATATTCTTGTCACCACATGTTTTTTATGGCATATTCACCTACCTAGCTGCTGAAAACAAAACTATCAGGAACATTTGACTCCACAAGCAACAGAACCAAATTAGTTTGTCATTCTCAAATACAGAGGCACTCAATTGAATGTTAAAAGATTAAAATGCAATTAATTTGCTCCCAAATTAATAAGTAGTTGAGCCAAGTTTTTTTTTTTTTTTTTAATGTCAGGTGGGACTTTGATGTAAAGAAACATTAATGCGTTATCTCATTATCGTTCGAGTGGAGATTTTAAAGACAGATTGTTAATTGAGGTGCGACATGCTGCATGAACATGCAAATCATTTTTAAATTAAAGGAATGTTGAGTTCAACACAAGTTAAGCTCGATCAACAGCATCAATGCCGTCATTTACCACTAAAAATAATTTCACCTCATGCTATGGTTTGTAAAACAAGCAAAAAAATTGTGTTCACAGCAATGCATTTACAATGGAAGTCTATTGGGCAAGGCATTACACTGGATTAAAGGAATAGTTCACTCAAAAAATAATATTTGCTCAAAATGTACTCACACTCAGGCCAATATGTAGATAAGTTTGTTTCTTCATCAGAACAGATTTAGAGAAATATAGCATTACATCACTTGCTCACCAATGGATCCTCTGCAGTGAATGGGTGCCGTCAGAATGAAAGTCCAAACAGCTGATAAAAACATTACAATAATTCACAAGTAATCCACGCGACTCCAGTGAATCAATTAATGTCTTGTGAAGTGAAAAGCTGCATGTTTGTAAGAAACAAATCCATCTTTAAGAAGTTTTTTAACTTTAAACCATCACTTCTAACCAAAATAGGAGTCTACAATGCCTGTTTACATTGGAATTAAATCAGTAACTCTGCCTTCATCTACCTGGAATAATAGTCCTCTCACTGTTAAAATATGATTCATACAATTTCACTGATCAGATAACATTTATTTTTGATTTTAAAGCCTTCAGATTGTCTTGGCATTGAAATGCATTACCGTAAGTGCGCTGCCTCAAATGCTGTCGATAGAGATTAACTGGTATTGAACCAGAACATTCCTTTAATGCCATTTTAACACTGCTGTAGTCATTAAACATTTTGAACTGTGCAGCCTGAGCACATAAATACTAAACTGCTAAATAATCAATCAACCGTATTGAGCCACAGTATAAGCTTTAGTACAAAATTACATCATGATCATCTTTTCTGAGAGGATTGTTGTCTGTTTGGTCCATTTATAACGTTATTTTTAATTGTGTGCCAAAAATAGATGTAGTTATTATTATTGTTATTGTTATTATTATTATTATTATTATTATTATTATTTCCACCTTCTTTCTGACTCTATTAAACAGTAGTGTTGTTATTGTTAAAAAAGTAAACATTTTTTATAAAAACAAAATAAAATATAAATATTACATGAAAAGAAAACTCAATATCTTTCAGTTGAAGTACTAAAATAAATATTATATATACAGTACTGTGCAAAAGTTTTAGGCTACTAGTATTTTCACCAGCTAAAAAATGGTTTTAAGTCAGTTATTTCTATCTTTTGCTGTAGCGTGTCAGTAGGAAATATCAGTATACATTTCCAAACATTCATTTTGCCATTAATTGTAATAATCCAGTGAGATTTTTGTTTGCACAAGGAGTCTGACAACAGTCAGTGCTCCACACAGAGATCTGATCTCACCATCATCCAGTCTGTCTGGAATGACATGAAGAAACAGAACAAACTGAGACAGACTAAATCCAGAAGAACTGTGGCAATGTCTTCAAGATGCTTCAAGAGAACAAAGCTACAGTACTGTGAAAAGTTGTGTAAAAATGTAAAATGAGAATGTGTAAAATGAGAATGCTGTCAAAAATAATCTCATAAATAGATTTTCTTTATCAATTAACTTCTATTAACTACATTAAACTAAAACTAAATTAAACCTTTGTGTTTAAATCAGCTTTTGCCCTAGGTGCACTTTCGCATAGTTTCTCAGGTAGCATTGCAGCAGTTCTTCTGGATTTAGTCTGTCTCCGTTTGTTCTGTTTCTTCATGTCATTCCAGACAGACTGGATGATGGTGAGATCAGATCTCTGTGTGGAGCACTGGCTGTTGTCAGACTCCTTGTGCAAACAAAAATCTCACTGGATTATTACAATTAATGGCAAAATGAATGTTTGGAAATGTATACTGATATTTCCTACTGACACGCTACAGCAAAAGATAGAAATAACTGACTTAAAACCATTTTTTAGCTGGTGAAAATACTAGTAGCCTAAAACATTTGCACAGTACTATGTATATATATATATATATATATATATATATATATATAATACTAATATTATTTATATATTTAAATCTCTCTCTCTCTCTCTCTCTCTCTCTATATATATATATATATAAATAAAATTAAATAACTCTCTCATAATATGTCCGCTTAAAACATGCCTCATGCTGTTTGTTAAATGCACCACATGTACAAACTTTCCCAAACATCCCAAACTTTAAAATCCAGGCATATTAATGTTGTTTAAAACCCCCAAGCACCATATTTTTCTCATTTATTCAAAAGTACCCATAATCCTCCTGTAATGCATAAAGGTTCTGTTGGGAATTTTAGAAGCAGCATTCATAGCTGTAGCCCTGAACAGATTGTTGGCAACACCGATAACATCCACGACGGGATGTCCAATCCAAGATTATACACGCCCATATGCCGGCCTCCTCTCTCCTGTGGGACGGCAGTGATAGACAGCACGGCTTTCACCGGCACTCCACCTCAGTCTTTCTCTGACTGCTGTACTGAAAAAGTAAGAAGTGAAAATGGCTACCTCATCTATTAAACATGAGCACTGCAGGTTGGGAAGGAGAGGTGGAGGTGAGGAACAGAGAGAAAGAAAGACAGTTGGAAAAAGGGAGGCTGGGGGAAAGTGAGAGACAGAAATGGAGAGGAAGCCGGAAAAAAATATATTGAGAGGTGGAGAGAGAAATATCAGTGGGAATGGAGGCAGGTTGGCTGGTCTGTGACAGCGCTGATGGATGGTGTGTTGAATATGGCCTTTTCAAACTAAAGGTACAGGGCTACTCTCTCTGAAGATACTGGTCTAAATCATCCAGCACTTCCTGTTACCCTCACCTGCGCACACTCTCATGGGCACAACTGGTCTTGCTTTGTGTGTGTGTGTGTTTAGCCCATACAAATTGTAAAGACAAGTTCACTAAGAAAAAACTGCGCCCACTGATAGTGTTTGTTTGGTGCCTGTGTTATTTTAACAGTCAAACCCCTTAAGGAATGATGCAAAATAATAAAATTATGCACAAATACACACAAATAATAAGGCTGGTGTAGCTGGTGTACGTTTTGTGACATATTCAATGTGAAATGTCCACTGAGTAGTGCTAAAAGAGTGTTCGTTTTTTTATCCCGGAACAAATGAACGTACATATGATATGTTTTATGTGACGTTGATTTTGTACGTCACTGCAGTTCTGACTTGAAATGTCTGTTGTGGCGCTATAAGTCTAATGCTCTGTGACGTTTTAAAATAACGTACCATCTGCACTACACCTAAACCTACCTGACTGTATGAACAAAAGCGAATGTGACGTAAAAAAGCAATTGTAAGCATGCTGTTTTAGCTTGTTTTTCAATCTCTCATCTTTCAGCTCTTTCATCATGAGTCCCATTTTTCACGGGATTTGTATCCAAGGATTCCACATCCTAAGTCTATTTCCATGCCGGCTGAGCTACCGAGCAAGCTTGTTGTGTCTGGAAAGCGAAACATATGGAGCTGTAATCATAACTGTGTACAAAAACGGATACAAGTGCTCACTATTTTACTGCCTCTAGTGTTCATTTCTGTTGTAATCTGCAGTATACTTAGTAGTATGTATTTCGTGAAAAAAAGTATGTTTTCGTCATGAGATCAGGTAGTGTAATTTCCATTATTCTCAATGATTCTCATGACAGAAAAAAAATCTAATAAATTTACTTACTATATTATAAATAAAAATGTAGTATAGTAATAATTTTAGTAAATCAGCATAAATTAAAAGCAGTAAAACTAATATTACTGTGTATGTGTGTGTGTGTGTATATATATATATATATATATATGTATAGTCAACAAGTGGATCAAAAAGTTCATCAAAGTTGGTTATTGAAAGAATGGGTATTGTTTTGGTTTTAGGACAACTTTGATGAAAGGTTTTGGTTTTGACCCACCTCAGATGTTGACTACTGTATATACAGTGACTTGCAGAAGTATTCAAACCCCTACATTTTTTTTCATGTTTTGTTATGTTGCAGCTTTATGTTAAACTGCATTAAATTACTTTTTTCCACATCAATCTACACTTCATACACCATAATGGCAAAGCAAAAACAGTACTGTCACAACTTTGTAAATTTATAAAAAATCTGAAATAATATGTTGCATGAGTATTCAAACCCTTAATTCAGTACTTAGCTGAAACACCTTTATAGCCTCAAGTCTTTTTTGTTTGATGCGACAAGCTTTGCTCATCAGCATTTGGCAATTATCTGCCATTCTTCACCTCACCTGTTCACCTCTCAAGCTCTGTCGGGTTGGATGGGGGCAGATGCACATTTTCAGGTTTCTCCAGAAATATTTGATTGGGTTCAAGGCCAGGCTGTGGCTGGGCCAGTCAAGGACATTCACAGAGTTGTCTATAAGTCACTCTTGCTGTGTGTTTAGGGTCATTGTCCTGTTGGAAGGTGAGCCTTCTGCCCAGTCTGAGGTTCTGAATGCTCTGGACTGGGTTTTCATTAAGGCTATCTCTATATTTTGGTGCATTGAGCTTGTCTTCTACTCTGATGAGTCCCTCAGTCCCTGCCGCTGAAAAACAGCCCCACAGCATGAGGCTGCTACCAGCACACTTTACTTTTTGGATGGTACTCTGCAGGTGATGAGCAGAGCTGGTTTCCTTCAAACATGATGCTTAGAATTGAGGTTCATCAGACCAGAGAATCTTGTTTCTCAGAGTCTGAGGGTCCTTTAGGTGCTTTTTTGCAAATTCCAAGTGGGTTTTTGTGTGTCTTCACTGAGTAGAAGAAGAGTCTGGCCACACTGACATAAAGCCCAGATTAGTGGAGTGTTGCAGTGATGTTTGTCCTTCTGTAGGTTCTCCCATCTGCATATATGATCATGGAGCTCAACTAGAGTGACCATCAGCTTCTTGGTCACCAGTTTAGACAAGACCCTTCTCCATCTGTTGCTCAGTTTGGCCAGGAGGCGAGCTCTAGGAAGAGTCCTAGTTGTTTCAAACGTCTTCCATTATGGATAATGAAGGCTACATGCTTCTGTGAACCTTCACTGCAGCAGAATTTTTTCTGAACTCTTCCCCAGATATGAGGCTTGACGCAAACCTGTTTCTGAGCTCTACAGGCAGTTCTTTTGACCTCAGGGCTTGGTTTTTGCTCTGATATGCATTTTCAGCTGTTAGACCTTTTATTAAGATGTGTGTGCCATTCCAAATCATACCCATTCAATTGAATTTGACACAGGTTAACTTCACTCAAAGTGTAGTAACATCTACAAGCAATATGAATGCTCCTGAGCTAAATTTCAACTGTCCCAGATAAGGGTTTGAATACTTATGCAATGGAATAATTTATGTTTTTTATGTATAATAATAAATTTGCAAGGATGTTAAAAACCTGTTATTTGCTTTGTCATTATGGTGTGTGGAGTGTAGATTGTTGTGGAAAAAAAGTAATTTAAAGTGGTTTAATGTAAAGCTGCAACATAAAACATAAAAAAAAATGAAGGGGTTTGAATACTTCTGCAAGGCACTGTATATAGTAGTATATATAAGTACTTCACAATTTATATATGAAAGTATATGTTTGCATTTGTAGCTTTTGTTTGTGTATATTATATATACACAATATATAAGAATATATAAGAATTTGGGGGTGACATGTCCTTGTATCACAAAAAAAAACTCTTTATATATATAAAAGAAGATATTTATTTTAATGTATTTTAAGAATAGAAAACACACACACACACACACACACACACATACTGTATGTATAAATGTACATATTATTTAAAATATATGTTACAAATGAAAAAGCACATTTTGACTATGTGATGTTTTCACAGTCTTTTGTTTTTTTTTACCATCGCTGAAAAAATAAATAAATAAAATAAAAATCCTTCTTTCTGATTAGCCGACTAATGTCCCTTTATTATTGCATTGTAAAAGTGTGCTTAGAAAGCAGAAGAAACTGTTATGTTGAAGAGCAGAGATTTGCTGCATTTTGCAGAGAGTTTCTCTTTCCTCTTTCCTGTGAAAAGCTTACAGGACATTACAGCGCTATTGAGCCAAAGTATGAGAAATCCTTGCTGAGACGGCTTTTCTGAAGCGTTAGAAGTAGCGCCGGTGCCACTTTCTGTGGCCAAAGGCGACAAACCTCCCTGTGTGAAATCATTCTGCAGGACTGTACATAAGTGCTGGGATTCAAGTCAACATCAAGCTTACTGCTGCATTTGATTACACAGCTGAATGTATCTACAATATGACCTAAACTAAAGACCTGGCTCTTTTGACCTGAGTCACTAAACAATCGCCTAATAATTACCCACAACACTTTAGCAAGCTCACAGCAACACACTATAAAAACACCCTAGCAACTGCATAGCAACACTTTAAAATACTGTCAAAACACCCTAGCAACAACATAGCAACACTCTAAAAACTGTTAGAACACCCTAGCAACCCCATAGCAACTCCCTGAACTTGTGGGTGGGTTATTTTAACCTGTGTCAGTAAGCAACCACCTAACAATTATCCAGAACACCCTAGCAACTGCATAGCAACACTCTAAAATCCTGTCAGAACACCCTAGAAACAACACAGCAACACTCTTAAAAACAGTTAGAACACCCTAACAACCCCAGAGCAACCCCCTGAACTAGTGGGTGGGTTCTTTCACATGTGTCAGTAAGCAACCACCTAGCAATTATCTAGAACACCCTAGCAACTGCATAGCAACACTCTAAAATCCCACATACATAGCAACACCCTAGCAACCATGTAACAACACACTAAAAGAAACACTTATAACACCCTAGTAACCACATAGCAATGATTTGAACTTGTAGATGCTTTTTTTTTTTACCCGTGTAAGCAACTTCCTAACAATTATCCAGAACACCCTAGCAACCACATAGGAACACATTAAAAACCTCTCAGAACACATTATCAACCACAAATGCCCACAACACCTTAACATCATGGCAGTGACTTGTATGGCAGTGCATGCAGAACCTGATTTTACCAAGTGCAACATGTTCCTGGATCAACATCTTTGTTGACCCTGGAACAACATTGTGAATAACCAATCAGATTTGAAGAACCAGTTTATAGTTTTTGTGAAGTTTAGGGTTACAATCAGTGTTTGGTGCTTGTACATCAGTGTCATTCATCTATCATTTCCTCTGAGTTTAGGGATTACTCATGGCTAAGGTTAGGTTTAGGTGTAGAGATATGGTCAAGACTAAATTTTTGGATTAAAATGTTGTTCCAGGGTCAATAAAATATGTTAATAACTCACCAAAATCAGGATGTGCGGCAGTGCACATAAAAGCCCCCATTTTCTTTAGAAAATATAAAAGTTAGTACTTTGTATGTCATATATTTTGTCTTAATCTTTTGGAAAAATAGGTAAATACATACTTGCAATTTTATGTTTGTGTGTGGTGTGTGTGAGTGTGTACTTTGTTCGTCTACCGAGCTTATCAACATTCTAGTGTGACCGGGGTTTAACAGGGTATGAACGTCTATGTAATTGGCATGCCTCGCTGATGTGTAATTTTGCTTGTCAAGGAGATTGACGTTTATTAAATTTAGCTAACACTCCAACCGTTATTCTCTTCTCTAGGAACTCAAGAGTGGCAGGCCAAAGACGAGCGAATAATGAAAGCTCCAACATAACACTTATTGACCAGATAAACAAACCAGCTCAAATTTGAATTTAAAATGAGTATTTATAAACTAACACAAAACCGATCAAGATATAAAACAACTCATATTTGCATAGCCAGTTTTCTCTTTCTAATGGGAGTGTGTTTATCAGTGACTAACAGGAAGTAATGAGACACAGTTTGTTGGAATTGCTTTAACTGATTTTGTTTGAAAGATTCACTGTGGTGAAAAAAAAAACTACGTATATTAGATTTTGTCTCCCTCTACTGATCAGGGAAATATTGGAGTCAATGGTCCATGAATGCTCTGCCAAAAGCTTTTCGTTTGAACTATTTTTGAATCAACAACTAACCCATCTTAATTGTCATCTTAATGCCTTTTATTTATGGTGCACTTAACTTATAATTGTAACAGCCTGATGAGAAAATAGCTAAACGTGTAAAACGGATAACTGCAATAGCTAAAAAGTAGATTATACTTACTTGCCCATCTCAAAAACAGTGGGAGCTGCAGGAGAAACAGAAGAAGATATGAATTATGCATTTTGTGAATAGTATTGAGCCAGATTATTTCTCTAGCAGTGATGCCAGTTATTTCAGAACTCTACAAAGAGAGCTGAGGAGAAATGTGAAGGAAAAAAGAGATAATCTCTGACTTGCTTATAGTGAGACGTAAGGCATTGAAAGAGAGGAACACAACATAAACCCTAAACTTAATTTTTTATTAAAGTATGGCATTAATAAAGTGCAAAAATAGGTCAAGCATTTGTCACTTTGCTCGTTTGAGGGCATCTATATCTGTGCATTTATAGATTTGTTTGGTGAGATCATGACATTTGGTGATGCAGTATCTGAAGATTTTATTTAAAGGAAAAGTTTCATCAAAATTAAAAGTCTGTCATGTTTACTTACCCTAATGTCATGTTTTAGAATTTCTAAAGTATCTTCATAAAGCTCTTCTCTATAGAAGAGATAATTAGACACACAATTAGATGCACACTGTGAAATGTAGTTGCAATTATAAGACAAAATTGTGCCATATAACAAGATACAACAATCACAAGAAATACTGTAGTCAGATTGAAATATAGTCACAATTGACCCTTCACCGGGAGTTTGATTGACAGGCAATCTGACCAATCATAACGCAGAATCTGCTATATTGTGCAAAAAAAAAACTAATCGGACAGGACAGTACATTAATTTTTATGGACTTGAACTTAAAAAATGGTGTGTATTGACGTCAGAGAGAATCGCGATGCATTCAGAAAATCTCAGAATCGATTTACAGTATTGTTGCAGCCCCAATATAAAGTTACAATTATGAAAAAGTTGCACTCATGAGAAATAGTTACGTTGTGAGATATAAAGTCGCAATTACGAGAAAAAGTAAAAAAAAAATCATTATGAGGAAAAGTTACATCATGAGATATAAAGTCAAATCGCAAATTAAAAGTTTAAAATTAAAAAAAGTTCGCAATCATAAGATACAAAGGCGCATTAAGATATAAAATCACGATAGTAAAAAAAAGTTGCAAACTTGAAATATAAAATCGCAATTGTGAAGAAAAAAGCTTACAATTATGAGAATGTCACGTTGTGAGATAATATTGCAATTACGAGAAAAAGTTACATCATGAGATATAAAGTCAGATCGTGAGTTAGAAAGCCTGTAATAAAAAAGTCACAATTAAGAGATCAATATAAAGTTGCAATTACAAAAAAAAAAAAAAAAATCACAAGCCAGAACTTGGTGAATAACACCTTAAATTTTGTTCTGTTCTTCAGATTCACAGGACTTGATTTTTTTTTCTCTTTCTTTCTTTCTTTCTTTTTCTTTCTTTCTTTCTTTCTTTCTTTCTTTCTTTCTTTCTTTTCTGTTTGGAGCTTTGGCAGTCAAGGTAACCATAAACTGTCTTTACATGGAAGAAAGCTGAGAAGATTTCTCAAAAATCCTCCTTTTTGTGATCTACAGAAAAAAATAAAAAAATAAATAAGAGACAGGTTTGGAACGACATGAGGTTGAGCAAATAATGTCAGGATTTTCATTTTTGTGTGAACTATCCTCTTAAGATTCTCTTGTGTAATTGAATAGCAGCCTGATAATGAATAACTCCACTGGCTACACGCTAAACATGAAGTAACCCAAGGCCACCATCTCATCGTGCCAGACTCTGGGCTGCATTCAAGAGCCACAAATCAATGTGAAGCCTGAACACAGGCACAGGTGATTCACCTCAGCTCCTGCTGAATTATGCATGAGTCACCTGAGGAATCCATTCACTATTTTGTCTCACTGCAGCATGAATAAGCATGACGCTGATACAACAGGCAAATAACATTTCATTCATTATGCAAACACCTGGGGATGCCGCTGTGGATTCGCGGCTCTCTCAGAGGAGCGCTGGTGACTGGAGTTCCCGTTCGGCAGCGTTTTGTCAAAGTTGCTGATGAACTTTAATGGATCCGGAGCAGTACCCCTGAGGTTTTCTGCACTCATTTTATTGTTGTTTGCTCTACCTATTTAATTAAATATGCAGTGGTTGGCAACTTTCCACAGATGAAAATAAGGGACATTATCTATTTTTTTGTATACTTTTTTTTCTTTTTTTTATACATATGCTATTTGAGATTATGAGCCAGATATACTAAACAGGGCAAATTAGCGTTAGAGTGCAATTCCATAAAAGTGCCGATGGGAGGGGAAAATGTGGTATGTGACTTACTAACAATGCACACATTAAAGAATAGACACAGCCAGATCATTTCCATAATGACCAGCGCAATCCACCAATAGCAGCACAAATTACCGCCTGCTTAAGACATGCTTTTTTTTGGTCGTTAAATAATGATGCAAATAATTTGACGTGCGCAAACATTTTTGCGTCTGAAAGGGAAACTCCTACAAATGCATATTCAATAAGGTCAGGTGCAAAGGTCTTTAGTAAATCCTGACAGTACTATTTTAACACCAAAAGACAGTTACAAGCTGTTATTAAATCTGGCCCTATATAAATATATATCCAGCATATATAAAATTGCATTTAATGTGTATATACAGGTGCATCTCAATAAATTAGAATGTCGTGGAAAAGTTCATTTATTTCAGTAATTCAACTCAAATTGTGAAACTCGTGTATTAAATAAATTCAGTGTACACAGACTGAAGTAGTTTAAGTCTTTGGTTCTTTTAATTGTGATGATTTAGGCTCACATTTAACAAAAAACCCACCAATTCACTATCTCAACAAATTAGAATATGGTGACATGCCAATCAGCTAATCAACTCAAAACAAAGGTTGCAAAGGTTTCCTGAGCCTTCAAAATGGCCTCAGTTTAATCACTAGGCTACACAATCATGGGGAAGACTGCTGATCTGACAGTTGTCCAGAAGACAATCATTGACGCCCTTCACAAGGAGGGTGAGCCACAAATATGCATTGCCAAAGAAGCTGGGTGTTCACAAAAATGTTGTATCAATCCATGTTAACAGAAAGTTGAGTGGATGGAAAAAGTGTGGAAGAAAAAGATGCACAACCAACCGAGAGAACCGCAGCCTTATGAGGATAGTCAAGCAAAATTGATTCAAGAATTTGGGTGAACTTCACAAAGAATGGACTGAGGCTTCACAAGGAATGGACTGAGGCATCAAGAGCCAGCACACACAGACCTGTCAAGGAATTTGGCTACAGTTGTCATATTCCTCTTGTTAAGCCTCCTGAACCACAGACAACCACAGAAAACAGTCAGAGGCATCTTACCTGGGCTAAGGAGAAGAAGAACTGGACTGCTGCCCAGTGGTCCAAAGTAATCTTTTCAGATTAAAGCAAGTTTTGTATTTCATTTGGAAACCAAGGTCCTAGAGTCTGGAGGAAGGGTGGAGAAGCTCATAGCCCAAGTTGCATGAAGTCCAGTGTTAAGTTTCCACAGTCTGAGATGATTTGGGCTGCAATGTAATCTGGTTTTTTGAAAAGCAACGTCACTGCACCCGTTTACCGAGACATTTTGGAGCACTTCATGCTTCCTTCTGCTGACCGGCTGACAAGATGCTGATTTCATTTTCCAGCAGGATTTGGCACCTGCCCACACTGCCAAAAGCACCAAAAGCTGGTTCAATGACCATGGTGTTGGTGTGCTTGACTGGCCAGCAAACTCGCCTGACCTGAACCCCATAGAGAATCTATGGGGTATTGTCAAGAGGAAAATGAGAAACAAGAGACCAAAAAATGCAGATGAGCTGAAGGCCACTGTCAAAGAAACCTGGGCTTCCATACCACCTCAGCAGTGCCCAGAGGTGGGGGACTCGAGTCACATGACTTGACTCGAGTCTGACTCGAGTCGCAAATTTAAGGACTTGTGACTTGCTTGACTAAATAAAGAAAATGACTCAACTTGACTTGGACTTGAGATCCAGTGACTTGAGACTTGACTTGACCTTCATGACTCGGTGACTTGACTTTATAACAACTCTAATTATTATTATAAATCATTGCGACATAATTTGGTAAACAAAACGCAAGCCACTGAACCAGCGGCAGAAGTGATCCGAGTCTGCGCAGTTCATGACACTGCACAAGCACAGGAACACAGCGCGCCAAATACAAGAGAATCTCCCGAGATATTCGGATTAACACTTCGACACTGTATGCATTTGCAAAGCCAGGACGTCACCACTTCATAAAGGAAAGGTATGTAAGCTTGTTCTTTAGTTGAAAACAGCATTGGTATTAAAATTCAGCTTAGGTCTGTCATTAAATTAAAGTGATTATAAATTATTAATCTCGTGTTTGTAATTAACGACGTCAAACTTTAATTTCGCTGGCGTATGTCTTTCAAAACAGTGCTTTAGTGTCGAGTATCCCTCTTTGTAAATCAATATATGGAATTGTATCACAGAAACCACAGTGTTTTATCGATTAGTGATATTTCTCTTGAACCCAAAATCCAAGACATGTTGTCAAAATGGGCCTTGTATGAGTTTTTATATTTATAACATACAATATGTAGTAATATTTTCAGCACGGTTGCCAACAGTTCCGTTCAGCCCACAGCTAGAGTTACGCACGTCTCTAAGCAACACACTGAATACTGAACGAATCCAGGGATTTGAACGGATCAGTTGAGTGATTCAGTGGCCCATTCTTGCTTGTTCATGAACGAATCAACTGTTTTGAATGAATCAGTTCAATGAATGCTTCTGTGATAAAGCAGTGATTTTACTGGCGGCATTAATGTCGTAGAGTAGGTCTATCATTTAATTTCATATTTCTATATTCAGTTTTTTTAATTAATTTTTTTCCCCAACAGAACAAACAGAAAACAAAAACGAAACAAAACAAAAAACTTAGGCAGACCTTAAATGCACAGCTGTCAATTTAGTTCTTAAGATAAAATCAAAGAAATTGATAAGTTACAGGGGAAGATACAGTGGGTACGGAAAGTATTCAGACCCCCTTAAATTTTTTCAATTTTTTTATGTTGCAGCCTGATACTACAATTGTTTAAATTCATTTTTTTCTCATTAATCTACATGCCATACCTCATAATGACAAAGTGAAAACAGAATTTTAATAATGTCTGTAAATTTATTAAAAAGAAAAAAACTGAAATATCACATTTACATAAGTATTCAGACCCTTTACTCCATACTTAGTTGAAGCACCTTTGGCATTAATTACAGCTTCAAGTCTTTTTGGGTATGATGCAACAAGCTTTGCACACCTGGATTGGGGAGTTTCTGCCATTCTTCTTTGCAAATTCTCTCAAGCTCTGTCAGGTTGGATGGGGACCGCCTGGTGGACAGCCATTTTCAGGTCTCTCCAGTGATGTTTGATAGGGTTCAAGTCAGGGCTCTGGCTGGGCTACTCTAGGACATTCACAGAGTTGTCCCTAAGGCACTCCTGTGTTGCCTTGGCTGTGTGCTTAGGGTCACTGTCATGTTGGAAGGTGAACCTTCTGCCCAGTCTGAGGTCCTGAGCGCTGTGGAACAGGTTTTCATTGAGGATATCTTTGTACTTTGCTCCATTCAGCTTTCCCGCAACCCTGATCAGTCTCCCAGTCCCTGCCTCTGAAAAACAGCCCCACAGCATAAGGTTGCTTCCAGCACACTTTACTTTTGGGATGGTACTCTGCAGATTATGAGCAGAGCTGGTTTCCTTCAAACATGATGCTTAGAATTGAGGTTCATCAAACCAGAGAATCTTGTTTCTCAGAGTCTGAGGGTCCTTTAGGTGCTTTTTTGCAAATTCCATGTGTGTTTTCATGTGTCTTCACTGAGGAGAGGATTGAGTTTGGCCACACCGCCATAAAGCCCAGATCGGAGGAGTGTTACAGTGATGTTTGTCCTTCTGTAGGTTTCTCCCATCTGCATATACGATCATGGAGCTCAACTAGAGTGACCATCAGGTTCTTGGTCACCAGTCTAGACAAGGCCGTTCTCCATTAATTGTTCAGTTTGGCTGGGCGACCAGCTCTTGGTAGAGTCCTGGTCATGCCAAACTTCTTCATTTGAGAATTATGGAAGCCACTGTGCTCTTGGGATCCTTCAGTGCAGCAGAAATGTTTTTGTAGCCTTGCCCAGATCTGTGCCTTGATACAATCCTGTCTCTGAGCTCTGCAAGCAGTTCCTTTGACCTCATGGCTTGGTTTTCGCTCTGATATGCATTGTCAGCTGTAAGGTCTTTTATAGAGAGGTGTCTTTCCAAATCATGTCCAATCAATTTAATTTACCACAGATGGACTCCAATTAAGGTGTAGAAACATCTCAGCAATGATCAAGAGAAATGCTAGGCACCTGAGCTAAATTTCAAGTTTTGTTGCAAAGGGTCTGAATACTTACGTAAATGGGATATTTCAGTTTTTTATTTTTAATACATTTACAGACATTTCTAAATTCCTGTTTTCACTTTGTCATTATGAGGTACGGAGTATAGATTAATGAGAAAAAAAAATGAATTTAAACAATTGCAGTATCAGGCTGCAACATCAAAAAAATTGAAAAAAATTTAAGGGGGTCTGAATACTTTCTGTACCCACTGTACATAAACATTAACAGCAATAGGCTTCTTGTTTTGAGGCATGATGACAATAGTTTTCAAGAACAATGTAGGCAATCATGCAAAGTGAAAGAAACAGTCCAAATAGGGTGTCTATATCCGATGAAAATTTTGGGTCCATTTTATTTCTGATATAAGGGGTGATTTGTAGTCAGCATATTATTTTAAACTGAATAGCATGTTTTGTTGCACACTGAAATTCTTTAGCGTGCTCCCAGACTGAATCCCAGTCTTCGCTGGAGATATTTAGTGCAAAATCATTTTCAAACATCTGTTTATTATTAGCTGTGTCTCCTAGAATGGTCAAACTCAATATAACATAAATATGAGATACATATTTTTATCTTGTATTTTTATCAATATTTTCTCAATTACATACTTAACAGTAGGCTATACAAAGTAGTTTGCCTATTTTCAAAATGTTATTTTTAAAACATTATTATTTAAAATGCATAATTAAAAACTTCATTTCTGAGGAAAAATGAATAAGGTCGTGTGGCAATTTGTTGCTGTTTGATACTGTGACTTGACTTGACCCTTGACAGGACTCGACTTGACTTGCTTGAGGTGAGCCACTGACTTGACTTGACTTGCTTGATTAGTTTGTACTGTGACTTGAGACTTGCTTGGGACTTGATGGTAGGGACCTGAGACTTGCTTGAGACTTGAACATGTGCGACTTGCCCCCACCTCTGGCAGTGCCACAAACTGATCACCTCCACGCCACGCTGAATTGAGGCAGTAATTAAAGCAAAAGGAGCCCCTACCAAGTATTGAGTACATATACAGTAAATGAACATACTTTCCAGAAGGCCAACAATTCACTAAAAATGTTTTTTTTTTTTTGGTTTTATGAAGTATTCTAATTTGTTGAGATTGAATTGGTGGGTTTTTGTAAAATGTGAGCCTAAATCATCACAATTAAAAGAACCAAAGACTTAAACTACTTCAGTCTGTGTGCACTGAATTTATTTAATACACGAGTTTCACAATTTGAGTTGAATTACTGAAATAAATGAACTTTTCCACGACATTCTAATTTATTGAGATGCACCTGTATCTATCTATCTATCTATCTATCTATCTATATATATATATATATATGTAATTAGAGTAAAATATTAGCACCAAATGCTATATTAATTGTAAACGACACCCACCCACACTATGAATAGCCAAACAGGAAATAATTATATAAATTCTGAATATAAAACTGTGAATTGTGAATACAGAAGTAACGCTGAATATATAGTTCTAAGTCTGAATATATATATATATATATACATATATATATATATATATATATATATACATACACATATTTATATATATATATATATATATATATATATATATTATAAATTAGAATATATATTTATATACTTTGCTATATAAATGTAAATTGTGAATATAATGAAGTAGATCTGAATATAGTATAATTCAGAATATATAAATGCAAATTTCAATATGAATATATAAGTCCAAGTCTGAATACATAAATGCAAATGTGAATATATGTATATATAATTAATTCTGGATAATCTAAATAATTAGACGGAAATCCGAAAATATAGTTATAAGTTTGAATACATGAATGTAAATTGTCAATATATAGTTATTATTCTGACTATGTAATTGTAAATTGCTTGTATATGTATAATCTTCAGTATATAAATGCATATATGAATATGCATTCTGCAAAAAAAAGAATATAAATGCTACAAAAATGAACAAAAAAAACCCTAAAATGCTACACAGTCAGTTTATACCTACAGCTATAAAAAGAGAGTAATTGATTAAATTAAGTGGTAAAATGCATTCAAAATGCAATCAGTTTTATTTTGGCTCACTGATGTGAGACTTCATTGCATCTGTTGTAAAGATAAATGAATTTTACTGTCATACTAAAGTGTTGCACACCACTGCACACGTAGCAGTTTAGCTTTTACCTAGGCAAATTATAACTCTCGAATATGTGACTCTACATATTTGAAGATGATGCCTTTATGTGCTTTGTGTTTTAGACATTTTTATTGCCATAGCAACAAAACAAGGGAAAATATGCATCAATGAAATGAACAAAGAACCTGTGTGAAAGTGGGTGGATTGTCTTTGCTTCACAGTTTACACTTCATTTATGAACAGCACAACCAAAACTGCAAAAGGAAAAAAATCACCTATGCAATAGTATATTGTAAGTAAATGCACTGTCACTGTACATTAATTTGCCTATTAGGTTTTTTTTTTTTTTGGAAAGAAGTCATATGCTCACTAAGGCTGTATTCATCTGATCAAAAATATAATAAAAACAGTAATATTGTGAAATATTATTGCAATTTAAAATAACTATTTTCTATTTCTGAATATATTTTAAAATATAATTTATTCTTGTGATACAATGCTGAATTTTCAGCATCATTACTCCAGTCTTCCGTGTCACGTGATCCTTCAGAAATCATTGTAATATGCTGATTTGCTGTTCAAGAAACATTTCTTATTATCAATGCTGAAAAAAATGCTGTAATAGCGATAGTTTATTGAATTCATTATTTATTATTATTATTTTTAAGGATTATTTGATGAATAGTTAAAATATGTTAGTATTTTAAAAGTATTAATTTTCTTAAAAAAAAATATTTTGACACTTCAAAAGCATGTTTTTGATTTTCAGATGCTGTCAGTACATTTATATTGTATGTTTAAATAGTACTATATTTAAAAATACTAATGAAATCTGGCTGCAGTTAAACAATCAAATAGAAATTGTCACTGCTGATGCATTTTGATAGAAAACTAGTGCTAAAACTGGCATAAACACTATTCATTTAGTTACGCCTGGCAACTTTAATTGTGAGAATGGAAGTATAGTCACTTCTCTCCTTGGTTTTGGGAGGAATTCTGCGGAGAATAGCTTCTTGCTCCAAAGCCAAACACCATTCTTCGCTCTTCTTTGTTCCGTGCACCGAATCCGAGACTTTGTGGTAGAAAACACATCTGCTGCTTTTGGACTTCAACTGCGCTTTTGTGCAACTGTACATAGGGGGGGAAAAAAAGAAAAGCGTAAGAGAGGGTTAGAGAGACCGAGCGAGAGAAACCATTTAAACAAATAAATAAAACACACAGCTGAAAATATAGGGCAATGAATATTCATGCCCTGTGTGCTCTGACAAGCAAACTGAAATGGCTTTTCTGTGTCTGCAGACATGCACCCTGTTCCTTTTGTCTGCTAACAGTATTTGCCCGATTGCGTTTTCCGTTTGTGAATGGTTTGTTTGCTAAGAGCCTGGCACCCATTTAAAGACACTGCTTAATCCTCCATCATGAAGAAGAGAAGAAAGCGAAACAATGAGCACAGTAATGTGCTACTGGTATATCAGCCGTTCCTTCTCAATAGACCTTCTACATGGGATGTTTGTCTGCTGTAATCTTGTGAATTTGTTTCAAAAGTGGGAAATAGAACAGGCTTCACTTGAAGTTGTAAATCGTAAAAAGGCGACACGCTGTGCTGCAGACACCGGAATAAAGCATTTCATTTGAAGAAAAGAAAAATTACACCAGTTGTTTTATTTTCGAGGATATCTCTGATTCCCAGTGTCAGACGTTAAGCAATAATTTATCAAGGAGCAGCAGAATGCCGTGCAGTCTCGTATCGGTTTCTATTTCATGTCTGCATGGCTGCCTTTTGAAAGCTATATGTTGTAATACAAAAATAGTACGTATGCGTTAAAATGGGAGTCAAAAGTACAATTAGACAAATGTGTCAAAATGCATAAAGCTGTTTTTTTTTGTTTTGGTTTTTTTTTTCTTGTAATGACAGGTTCTCATTATGACAACCTATCATATATATAGTGTGACAACATGCCCCACTAGTTACTATTTATTTAGCCAAGTACAGCTTTAAATATAAACAACCACCTGGTCAAGACTTTTTGACAATACCATGCAAATATATGATTTTATTATTTTTTATAAATGTATTAATAACTATAATAATTATAAGTATATTCTTAAGTACAGTATAAAAATATAAAACTATGTATTATACAATGTTTTTGAAATATACAAGTATGCAACATGTTAAAATCCAATTATATATTACATAGACGATCCAAAACAAATGCAAGTATATAATTTTATTATCAAATGTATACATTAAATGTATTAATTAATTTAACATTTTAGTGTTTATTTTATTAAAGTGTTTATTTTATTAAAAGTATTAATTTAATTAATATTTGTACAGTATTATTTGTAGAGTAATAATATATATGCAATAATGTGATACAAATATATCATTTTATAATATACAACTACCTTTTTATATACAATGCTAAAAAAAGAAAAGATTAATTTACTCATTATGTCATTCATTATTGACAATCCAAAGCAAATACAAGTATATAATTTTATTAAATGTATACATTAAATGTATAAATGTATTAATTAATATGAACATTTTTAAATGTATTAAAAGTATTTATTTTATTAAAAGTATTAATAAATTAACTTTTGTATAGTATTACATATATTATTAAGTGTAGTATAAATATCAAGTAATAACATATATGCAATATGATAAAAAATATATTATTTCATTATATATACACAATTACCTTTTATATACAATGCTATATATATATATATATATAAAGATTAATTCACTAATTACATCACACATTTCTTTGCCCATATTGAACTTCACTTAGAAGAGATGTATTTTAGATTTCAGAGGAAAAACATCAATAATTAGTCAAAATGAATGATTTAAGTATTTACTATTTATTTGTTTTCTCAAAACGTGTGTTGGACTTATAAAATTACTGCTGTCATTACTTTTATAATTTGCTGGGATGCGGCCAATTCAATTCACACTCATGAATCAAAAAGGAACTAGATCTTATATTCACAATTTTGTCCAATCAAGTGTAAACAGTGTGTCTGTTTAATTTTCTTACTCTTTTTAAAACACCCAAATCTTACCTGTTCTATTTTAGATGCGTTACATCTATAAGTTTCTGTGCCCTTGACTTTCACATCTCGGTTGTGTTATACCTCAAAGACTTATCCTCATCCTCTTGGGCATCCATTCTCAGGCTTTCAACAGAAATCCAGAATTTCTCTATAGGTGAAAAGATCAAAGCAAAAAGAGACGAGAGAAGGTGAGAGAAAGTGCGAGAGTGGGAAAATGAATTTCACGTACGACCATAAATAAAGACAGTTTTTGTTCTCTTTGTTTGCACGACTGTACAGCAGCCTTCCTTTTCTCAGAAACTCAGATTTTTTTAATACCCAATCCATGTCTAGTCACCTTGAATCATTAAAAACAAATGCACCGTATTAAAAAATACAATTTCTTTCCCTTTACAACTTTAGCGTTTCACATCTGGATGAATATTTAACATCTTGAGTAATACCGGCTTCTCAACAATGTATAAAAACCTCTGGAAGAGACGACGGCTTGTTGAAATCGGTAGAGCAAGAGCACAGGTGGAATAAAAAATCCTCAAATCCATTTTGCCCACTCAGGCAGCAAGACAGGACTAGAGCGCCCATATCCTTATGAAAGTAAATGATTTCTTCCATCTCCCCTTCAAGGTTATCAGAACTGAACACAGGCCCCAGTTCTCTGCGGGGCTTCTGTTTTAAGGGGAGGAAATGAAAGAGATATTATCAGCCTCGCCACTGGATCACCGTGCGAACACTCATAATGTTTCTGTCAGCCGTCCGATGCGGCTCCGGTTCTCTTATGAATCATTTAGACTTATGTGTGTCCCTAAACATGTAAACAAAGCCTGAGCTGAAACTGCAGGTTTTTGGTCATGCACTGTTAAGCTTAGCCGAGTCTCTGCGGAGGCTAGTTGTTTGCGAATCTGTTATGCTGACAACTTTCAATGATAAGCAAGAAAATGAACTGAATGGGTTGCTTTCTTTGAATAAATTTGTGGTTTAAACACATTGACAGTGCTAAGCCCAAACTTTACTTTGATAAATTGATAGTTTTCAGTCACGTGACCGGCTCGAAGACTTGGAGGGCAAAACATCCATAGAACTGCTGCACAAGCGTGTCAATTTTTCATGTTTCCCAGCCGCAAATATTTAGATCACCTCTCAAAAGAATAAAACAAAGGTATTTCTGAACAAAATGCAAGTTTTGGCCATTTGAAATCCATATTAAGCACCCGCGGGAATATTTCAATCATAAAGTGCGACAAAACGTTGTAAAAACACTTAAAGTTCCTTAATATATTTAAAACAGTAATATTAAAAGATCAAATTCAGTAATCTCTATATTAATGATGCATAGTTTACACAGGCAAGCAGATGAGGGCAGAATATGAACGCAGTCCGCTTAACGGTTCAGTGTTTTCCTCTAATGGTTTTCTATGGGAAGCCATTTAACGTGAAACTTTGCAAATTGCGTTTATATTCTGGCTTCATCCTCTTGCTTGTACAAAATATACATCATCAATAAGGTGTCCACTGAATCTCGCCTTTTAATATCTGTGTTTTACTGCATTATTACTTGATGCAATCTGCGTAAAAATACCTGGCGGTCAGTGGACGCAGGTGGGCGTTCCTATAAGGGTGTGACGTCACGTGAAAACTATCAATTGTCTATGAGAAACCATTTATAATTATATATAACAAAATCAATAAAAAATAAATAAATAAATAAAAAATAAATAAAAATAATAAAATACACTAATAAAATCTTTTAAATGAAGAAAAAAAAAGAGACATAAACTGATCTAAAATACCTTTAAGAATTTTATACAAACATTACCGTTCAACGTTTTGGGGTCAGTAAGATTGATTGATTTTGTGATTAAATTTATTTAAATAATTTAAGAAATGTATTTTTATTATTTTTTATTTTTCATGAATTACTTTATATATTTATAAAATTATATATATATATATATATATATATATATGCAAATTATATATATTACAAAAGATTTTTATTTCAGATAAATGCTGTTCTTTAACTTTCTATTCATCAAATAATCCAGAAAAAAAAAAAAACAGTTTCCACAAAAGTATTACATACTGTAGCACATAATATAATAATAAGCATTGTTATTATAGGCACATCAGATATAATCAGCATATAAACATAAAATTAATTTTGGAATTAATTTCTTTCTTTCTTTCTTTTTTCTTTCTTTCTTTCTTTATTTATTTATTTTCACTTGCAGCCATGGCAAAAGAGATAGATAGATAGATAGATAGATAGATAGATAGATAGATAGATAGATAGATAGATAAAAAACCTATTATATAACACACACACACACACACACACACACACACACACATTTATAACTTATTAAAGTTACCCTATATTTCAGTTACAGTTACCCATAATGCACATAATGCTGATTATATCACGTTCAACAACAAGCATGTAAATCCAGTATGCAGGTGAAGAAACAGATGGCCGGATGGGCCAGGAACAGTTGGACCTAATTAACCTTTCTTTCATTGGAGGCAATGATGTCAGAGAAGTGATGTCACCAGAGATTGAGAGCTCGAAAGCAGAGCAGGCCAGGTTGAGGGTAACTGTAATAAGATATAAATGTGTGTGTGTGTGTGTGTGTGTGTGTGTGTGTGTGTGTGTGTGTGTGCGTGTGCGTGTGTGTTTGTGAGACAAAGAAAGAGGCCTCAGATGGCCAGACCAACTCACAGACCTTTCGGCTTGACAGATGAAATGGCAAAGCCGAGGTTAATGTAGCTGTCCAAATGACGAGCGCGTTCAGCTTGAGGTTCAACGTACTGTAGTCCATCGGCAGGTTCATCTCAGTCTCCTCTGTGAAAAGTAGCAAAAAAAAAAGTAAAAGTTCAAACAGAAGTCGGCTTTTCTGTGTAAAAAAACATGGAAGAACCTCCCATAATGCTCTTTCCATACAGCCAACCACTTACTATGAGGTGTAACATGATGAAATGAACAGAAAGAAGGAACCATCACACCAAACCGTCCTTTTGTAGCATAATGGATAGCTGACCACTGCTGTTTCTGCATTAGAGACTCAAGCAGCTGCTGGAAACACCTTCCGACGCTTAAAACTCATTCCCGGACCATTATAAGGATCCACCTTAACACCTGCAAAAACAGGTGCGGATCCACTAAAAGAGTACATTATCTGCTCACCTGGCGAAAAAAAACTCAACAAAAGGAAAAAATGTCACACTAGTCAGTCCATCAACGAGATGCGACGAGGTGGACTGGAAATACAATATTTCAAAGTGATAATGTAAAACTTGGTTTATCATGGGGTATTTCTGTGTGTGTAAATCCAGCAGAGCCCATTTTATGCTTCTTATACACATTAGCTAAAGTGATTTCCCATAGTGCATTGAGGACTTGGTTTATTGTTTATTCTTGGTATTGCTTCACGTACATTACAGCTTCTGTTATTTGACCCTGTTTTGTTATTTACAATGATGGCTTAAGGGTTGTTCCGTTTATTATGGGAGAATGAAGTTCACATTCACATTCAGAATAAATCAAATTTATTTCTCCAATAAGTGACTGGGCATCATCATAGATCCTTGACCTGCCACATGACCTAACATGACATGAACAACATAAAATCATACAGCATGCATCTACATAAAGGTGATAAATATTGTATGCTGGAAAAACTAGTCTGACTGATCTAATAGCATTTCATCCAATATTTATATAGAAATAAGTGCATATTTTAAATGCATATGGAAGAATAATTATTTTGTATAGTAATTAAGAAGCTGTGTATCTTTTTCCCCTCCAGATAACAGCATATCAAGTAAACCGTGCTTCTCTCGTGTTTGAGTTTCAAAGGACAAGCCCCTGCAAAGTGAGAAATACGTATTTTTGACTAATTAGCTGCTTTTGGTACTTGATGTGAGACAGCTCCATGATTTACAGTTATGTGTGATTTAACTAAACTTGGGGATTAACTTCCCAAACTTTGCATGAATTATGGGTATGATTAAAAAAACGTTGTGAATTATTCAGTTTGTAATGCACTCCTCACAGCCAAATAAGACAACAGACCTTAATGCTGTAGTTCACCCCAAAATAACAATTCTGTCATTATTTATTAATGCACAATGCTGATAACCAAACAGTTTTGGTTGCATTTTTTGTCTATTCAATGCAAGTCAATGGAAACTGAAACTTTTTTGTTACCAGAATTTTAGTCTATTTCATTTTTGGGTGAATTATCACTTTAATATCTCATTTAAATATTCAGTAGACTATGGACACATTTGTCCTCGTGGGCTTTTAAAAAATAAACTCTTTTAAAACACAATTTTCACAATCACACTGGTTTAGAGAGCTTTCTGACCCTGCATAGACAGCAATGCAACTACCACGTTCAAGGCCCAGAAAGGTAGCAAGGACATTGTTAAAATAGTCCATGTGACATCAGTGGTTCACCCTTAATTTCATGAAGCTACGAGAATACTTTTTGTGCGCAAAGAAAGAAAAAATTACAATTTCTTCCCTTCCATGTCAGTCTTTTCTGTGCGTTCACGGCTACCACGATGCATGCATGTGGTGCTGCTGACGCAGGAGCCGTCTGTCTGTCCATTCTTGTTCAAGTATGTAAGGATGGGCAAAAAGCTCTTGGATTTCATGAAAAACATCTTAATTTGGGTTCCAAATATGAACGGGATTACTGGTTTAGAAGGCTTGAGTAATTAATGACAGAATTTTCATTTTTGGCTGAACTAACCCTTTAAGGTTGAAAATGTTATTATATTTTTTATTATTTAAAAAAAAAAGTATAATGTATCTGAGTCTGGTAGAAGAATAAATCTATAAAACCTACAATTCTATAATCCAATATTTATAAAACATCAGTAAATAGCAAAAAATAAACAATGACGGAATGATCAACAGTTTCCAATAGTTTTAATGTGACCTTCATATGACAAAAAAAAAAAGTAGAAGTTGAAATCTGTTAGATTTAATAAAAAAATCACCCCAGGGATATAAAAGTGCCTGAATAGAAAAACACATAAATCCTTCAGGCTCTGTTTTGGTTACAGAAAAATTGATTTCGCGTGAAAGGCAAAGAACCAGACAGTTTCTTTTAATGCATTTGAAGTGCACCAACGATTAAAATTTAACTTGAGTATAATTACAATAAGATGTCTTTTTTATTTTAGAGAAATATCAATTAAATTTAAATTGATCTCATTCAAATCGTCCACTAAGTTTACTCAAGCGGTGAGAGGTGACTTAAGGACAGAAAGCAGCACAACATGTCACATGACTGAGCCAAGATCGATGCTAACCTTTGCTCCACGCTTTGTTCGAGCTGCAACAGCAGCCTTTGAATAATTTGTTACCCTTGCAATCAATAGCTACACTTATAAAGATACCAGTTGTATGCTGCTGGGATTAATCTGGTATCTTTTCTAGCAAGTATTCCTCCTCTTTATCTCTCAAACTATGGGACGGCGCCTGTTGATTTCCAGGTCCCGGTAAAATCAATGGGACTCTTGTGCAGGTAGATCAAACAGCCCCCAATCAGTGACTAATGATGTCTGCATGGCGACCGGACCCTTGGGCCATTGACTCGCTGATGTTACTGTGATATCGAGAATAGTGAATTAAACTTGACCTGCTCCACGCCACTCTTAACCTGCGTTTCGGGCATTTGCGTGTTGTTTGTTGCTCGGAAAAGTGCGATTCACTAGTTCATCTTTGCTTTTCTGACTCCTATTTGCTCTGTTTTTTCAATTAAACAAATAAGCACAAGCACTTCAACCGCTCTTAATAGCCTTGTAGGTGGCAATCCGCTAGGACGCACACGCTATAAAAATGTCTTTGTATGTGTTTGCAAAGCACTTAAGCTTAAAACACTAGTGATTATAAAGCCATTTGTTTTACTGTTTGTGTGCCGTTTGAGTTCTAAAATGAGTCTATTCTCATAACAGACTCTGTGATTTGGTTTCAAGCTGGAATCCCATAGTGCAGCGTTTAGTTCACAGAGCAAAGAACATCAAATACATACTGCTGCAAAACTGCATTAAAATTCTGCAACTGTGCTGCTCTCCTAAGTGCTTTCTTGGCAGATGAAATCTTTGATGAATTACAAAAGACCCTGGAC
>JAFVLL020040652.1:0-10436 GCA_021397915.2 Tor tambroides
CACATTGGTATTGTGCCTGATGAAGACCTGAGGGTCGAAACGTTGCTATTAATAAATTCATTTGGAGCAGCCTTTTTCAGTGTGCGGACTTCACTTCTCCTTTTTCGTCGAAGTTGTAGCTTGTACAATAATAACATAATAACTTAATTACAACTAAATAGATTATCTGGGTAAGCAACCAGTCATGAATTAAACAAAGATTTTATGATTTTAAATCAACATGAATTTGCCACAAATCTATTGTTAGAAATACTGTAACATAGAAATTATAAATCACTTACAGGCAGTTCTTGCTAATGAGAATTCGGAACGCAACAAAGGATTACTGCAGCTGGAACGATCCTCACCATGCGCTTAGATTCCCAAAATAACTTCCCGGTTCAGGCCGCAATACTATAATTGACCGCTAGCGGTCCAAATTACTCTAACAAAATGATACCCAAAAGGCAGAACACTCCCCGCTTGGTGTTTATGACACCACTGTCCATGTTGCTACAATTTAGCATAAACCTTTAATCCGTTGAGGGTAAAAGTAGGACGACCTCTGTAATAGGCCTTGTAAAGGTCTTTGGAGTACCTTGCGCAGTGGTCCTTAGATTAACTGTTCGTACTTTTCCATCTTGGCTATGCATAGCAGAAGTCACCACTGCCACATATTACAAGCAGCTTGGTTATCCTTCAATAAGACGATGTCGCCTTCTTGCAAATTTCAACGCATTTCATTCCACTTCCTGCGACTCTGGAGGGTTGGTAGGTACTCCCTTTTCCATCTGAGCCAGAACTCATCGGCAAGGGCCTGTACTTGTCTCCACTGATTGAGAAGAAGGTCCCTGTCATTAAACTCCCCTGGTGGAGATGGGACTGCCCCTTTCTGAGTAAGCAGCATTGCTGGAGTCAAGATAAATGGAGACTGTGGGTCGGTTGATACAGGAATGAGAGGTCTAGCGTTAATGATGGCTGAAACTTCGGCCAAAAGTGTGCACAAGACTTCATGGGAGAAAGGAGCATGCTCTCTCAGTAAGATGCAATCCAGAATTCTGCGGGCCACTCCAATCATACGTTCCCAAGAACCTCCTCTGTGCGAAGAATGAGGAGGATTGAACTCCCAGGAACAGTTCTGCTCACCCAAATATCTGAGAATCCTTTCTTCTTGTTGCAACTTGCTCTACCCTAGTGTAACCAAGGTTACTAAAGCCCATATTAAACCTGAAAAAGAAAGAAAAAGAATTATTATAGTGCGCACATAATATATATATATATATATATATATATGTTTTAGAAATCAAATACTGCTGAAGAAATATAGTAAATGTTACAAACTAGAAAAGAAATTAAATTGCACAATTAGGAATAGCTCCACCCTTAGTGGATTGCGTCATCTCTAGCGCTAAATAGAGGAGAACAGTCTCTCGTGACGGAATGAAGTGAAATGGCCGCTGGAGCAGTGATGCGTGTCGGTTGCAGTTCTAAAGTTAAGAAAGTAAGTGAGAAATACTAGATTAACAATTAAAATTCATAGTTTAAAACATCACTAACAGGAAAGAGTTGTTTAAATAGTTCTAATCGTGTTTGTATTAACTCCAAGGATTAAACGAGAAGATGAGCTGATTGATCTGACGGAAACTGCATAAAACAGATTTTCCTTGATTCATCTGAGATTATTTCTAATCATTATCAATTTATTCTTGGTAAGTGAGCTCATAAGCTGCCATGTTTAGTTATGGTTTTTGCATTTTTCAGTCTTTTGCAGAGTTAAGTGTTCTTAAATGATACTGTGATGTATAATTTTTGTGAAATATGTTAAGAAATGTGAGTAAAGTGATAAATTGACTGTTGATTTTTTGTTTAAAAGTGTTTATGAACGTTTGCTAAATCTATGAGTGTAGTGAGTGTAATGTAGCCCACGTGGAGTTTTTGTTAACCATGCAGGCTCATGTGCTACGAGCTACAAGCTAATAGAGTGCACATACGTCATTCTAAGACGTTATCCTTCATTAATATAGTTAGATTTCTGTTGAGGAAATGTGTTAACGAAGGATATTAGTGCTGGGAAATGTGTATTGATGCATTTGAAAACATTTATTTTGTTGAAGGTGATTATCTGATATGTTAATGTTGTTAAATGGGAATTAATTGTAATTAATTGTGATTTTTCTGCCTTGTCTTTGCAAGGTTTTTTTTTTTTTTTTTTCCCTCCACCCTTTTCTCTATTTTGTCCTTCCCTGTCCTTCCATATCTCTCTTGACATTGAATGAGGAGTTTCTTGGAGTTCTGAGTTAGAACTGTTTCTGCCATCAACGAGGAGTTCTCAACAATGGTGGAAACTGGAGGGCCAACCTGGTTTTCTCTGAGATTGGACAACATTTCATGTTTCATCGAAGTGGTAGGACCACACGTATTCCTCCCCCCCCCACCCCCCCTCCTTCCCTGGATAGTATCACAACTGTGGACAAGAACTGTTATTTTTTTCCCTCTTTGCATCTCGAAATTTGCATATCTGCGTTCCTTAACTGGACACTGAAACAGGAGTACATCATTTCCATCAGATATTTAATTGAAAGGAACTCTGGTTTGAGTGTCATCAGACATTTTACCTGAAATTTATCATCCAAACTGCTGTTTGTTTGTGGGTTTTTTTTTGTTTTTTTTTGGAAAAAGGGAATACAAAGGTTATTGAGTCATATAACTGTTATTTGGGTTTTGAATGTTAACTGGTTACCATTTATGTGAAAAGAAACACAGTTGTTTAAAGGTAGCCATAAACCAAACCAAGCTGAGAATGAAACTGAGTAAATAATGAGTACCAGAACTAAGTAAAGAACTAACAGACTAACCAAAGAGTTAACTACATAACTAAATAACACACAGAGAGTTCTTATCTGAGTTAACCGCTTTATTTCAATAAGTTAATTAAAAAGGGGGTCTCTCTTTTTGAAATTGTTTTTTTTTTTGAAGATGTCATTTTGTTTTTCCCTTTTGTTGTTATTTGCCCAACGCAAACAAGTAATACAAAGAAATACAAAAGAAAATTACTTACCTTTTCAACTATAACCCTGTCTTCTGTGATCATTTCCCTTGTCTTGCTGCAAAGCTGGCTCGAGAGCGAACGTAGTCTTCTGATCTGGTCCAAGGCATTAGAAAGTGGTTTGTTTATTAGATTGTAGGTCACGTGCTACATAAAAGTTGGCGAGCCAGCCAGGAGCCAGTTCTTGCAGCGAGGGTAACTGTTAAAGAAACGGAGAAGGGAAATTTGTAAAACAAGAGAAATAAGTTTTTGAAATTTTCAACAGTTACAATGGAAATTGTGAAGTGGGAAAATGTTAACATAGCAAATGCACTCATAGTCGAAGGCCTCACATTGACTGAAGTAGACAATGAGCTAGAGGTGTATTTGCAGAGATATGGTTCAATTAACCGTAATCTGGTAATTGATGACCCAAATTCAGAATTTCACAGAAGTGTCATTGTAGAATATAATCATAACTCAGCAATACAAAACTTGTGCCCTTTTTTACCCTTAACTTTGGGGAGTCTCTCTGACCCAGCTGTTACCTTCCGAGTCCGTGCCTTAGCTACTGTTTACACTCAGACTGCTAGCTGCACTGCCACTGAGGGGTACCTCGAGGAATTGAAGGCCATTGCTAAAGAGAGTGGTAGGCCTTTCCAAAGGGTGCTTCAAGAGGAATTGGAGAAACTCAAAGAAACCCATTCCCTGAATCAAGCCCCAACAGAATCTCAACATGCGAGCTGCTATGGTTTTGGCAGTGATTCTCCGAGTGCAGAGGCCATCGTCCCACCACCAATAAGTAGCTCCCAGACTCCCAACCTGACTCATTTAAAAGTGACAGAAACTCAAAGCTCAGAACCTAAAAACCCAACCAAGTATAAAACTACATTTGTGTCTCCCCCTTCTCCAGAAACCACCACTGATGATATTACTGTGACAACCTGCCCTGCTTTCCCCACAAATATTTTGGACCCACCCAGTGTCCAGAGAATGGTGGTCAAACACATAGTGAAAACAAGTGATGCTACACTGTCACAGCAAATCTCAATCCGTCTGAGAGTTTTTTCAGGGAGGAGTCCACGTCCCCCCAATGAACCTGATTTCGACACCTGGAGGGCAAGTGTCGACTTCTTGTTAAATTATCCGTCCATCTCTGACTTGCACAGAACATGAAAAATCCTAGACAGTCTCTTACCTCCAGCCGCTGACGTTGTAAAACATGTGCGACCTCCAGCCCTACCTGCTGTGTATCTTGAGCTGCTAGAGTCCGTATATGGTTCTGTCAAGGACGGAGATGAGTTGTTGGCCAAACTCATGGGCACTCTACAGAATCAGAGTGAGAAAACATCAGGCTATCTGCACCGCTTACAAGTCATTCTGAGTGCAGCAATCAGGCAAGGTGGCATAGCAGAAAGTGAACATGATCATTACCTTTTGAAACAGTTCTGCAGAGGGTGTTGGGACAATCGTGTCATTGCTGACCTTCAGCTTGAAGAAAGAGAAATCCAACCACCCACTTTTGCCGAATTAGCAGTGCTTATTCAAACCCAAGAAGACAAACATAAGAGTAACTAAAGAGGAACGGATGAGGAAGCATCTTGGGATGACAAAGCCCCATAATGCCTACCCCAAGTCGCGGGCAGTCTCTAACCAATTGTCATCCTGTTCATGTGAGGCGCCCAACTTTGATAACAATTCCGAAACTAGCCTCTTAAAGAGACAAGTCGTGGAAATCCAAGCTCAAGTTACTGCCTTAAAGCAGTCTCCTGATCAGAAGAGTCCAAAGAGTCATTCAGAAAAGGCTGAGTTGACCGCTTTAACCTTCTGGGGTCTGAGGGTGTTTTGGGGGCCTGGAGAAGTTTTGACATGCCCTGACATTTGTGCTTTTTCAGTTGCTGAATAATATATAAATGGCTAAAGTCTAATAACACTGTAAACAGCACAAACTGGGCTACAATAATATGTTAGCAGCATTTATGTACATGATTTTTTTTTTTTGAGAAAGAAACGTTTATGCGTAGCTATTGAAAAACTAAAATTTGGCCATAAATAATCACTGAAATAAGGCCATAAAACACATACAGAACATTTGTTCACAAGACTTTTGAGAACTGGATCTTGTACCCTAGTGTTTTTGCTTCAAAATGATATGAAAATCATCTTGTTTACTTGCTCACAGAAAACAATATATTGATTTAAATTTTCTAAGACACTTTTTGAGTAAAAAGGGTCTATGCGAGAAGGCGTCAACCTTCACATTCACACCTGAGAAGACAAAGGCCCGCATAATGAGCTGCATAATGAGCCATTCAGGCAGGTATGTGACTGAGAGGGAAGAGTTACAAGAAAGAATATGAGGACAAAATAAATTTACATTTTTTTGTTGTTTGTAGTTTATTAAGAATATATTTAGCTATCACACAAAATAACTTGAGATTCTCTCGTGAGTGCAGTTAAACAGTTTATTAGGAACAATCAAAGCTGTCTTTCAAAGTTGACTTTTTGGCATCATTACTCCAGTCACATGATCCTTCAGAAATCATTCTAATATTCTGATTTGCTGCTCAAAAAACTTTTATTTTTATTATTATGTTGAAAAGAGCTGAGGTTTTTCAGGGTTTTTTTAATGAAAAGAAAGTTCAGAAAAACAGAATCGCTTGTAACATTATAAATGTCTTTATCATCACTTGTGTGCTAAATAAAAGTTTTAATTTCTATATATACTGACTCCAAGCTTTTGAATGGTATAGTGTATATTGTTACACTTGGAGTAAGACTGGAGTAATGATGCTGAAAATGTAGCTTTGATCAAAGGAATAAATTACATGTTAAAATATATTCAAATAGAAAGCAGTTATTTTGAATAGTAAAAATATTACTGCTTTAGCAAATACAACTTTATGTATTTTGGATCAAATAAATACAGGCTTGGTGAGCAGAAGAGAATTCTTTACAAAAACATAAAAAATCTTACTGTTCAAAAAGTTTGGACTGGTAGTGTGCCATTCCTGCAACAGATTCTGTCCAACAAGTGAAACAAGTAAATCATACCTGATATTTACGTGTTTTATTTAAGTGTTTCTGCTTCTTTCCATGGATTCAAGAAGAAAAAAAAAACATAATCAGTAGTCAAGGATCTTGTTTTACCATAGAATATCAGTGTAGTTGAACATATGATGTTGGTACAGCGCTCTCAGAGGAAAACAGAGGAAAACAGTTTGAAGAAAGTCATCAGGATTCATCTGTGGTGCAGGTATCTAATTCAATAAAATACAAACAACCAAAAAAAAAACAACCAAAAAAAAAAAAAAACACTTGTGAGCATGTTACAATCAGGAGCATCTATCTATCTATCTATCTATCTATCTATCTATATATATATATATATATATATATATATATATATATTAGTAGTGTCAAAATTAGCTCGTTAATGCATGTGATTAATTTTTTCTGATTAACACTTTAAAAATATTTAACGCAATTAACGCAGGGGCGGGGCTAGGGTTGGCCACCCCATTCGCAACTGCTGCCTCTGTCTCTTTTTTCTTGAAAAGGATTGCTTTTATTTAGATGCAGAACGTCTTTATGACCACATCAAACGGGAGACGTTTCAGACGCGCTGTAACTTCGCCTCCGCGCCAGGCGCGAGTCAAACGAGCGTGGAAAAGATACTGTGCTCGTAGCGCGCGCTCTTCAAATACACGCACAAAGGTGCCGGCGCGTGCTGTAGCCTGTATCATTTCATATCAAACAGCGAAAGAAACTACGTGCATGCAATGTCCTAGTTAAGCCCTCAGTTAAGGCATGAAGTTACCAAAAAGGCGATTAAAGCTCTTTAAACTGTGTGCATGCATGCAATATGTTATATATGCATCACATTTAAGAACATGTCTCTGAAATGGTTTTAAAAACTGTCCTGAGGCATCCAAGCACTGTCTCCCTCATCTAAAACACCCGATTCAACTCGTCTGCTCATTAGTACAGACTTTAAGACCTGAAGTGGATCAGAAAAGGTAAAGTGATTTGTGAGAAAATAAGATGCATGTCAGATCTGCGTCACGTTCAGCAGCAGCAGCTTTTAGCAGGCAAATAAGCTAATAACCAGCTGTTGTGATGTCTATTAATCCAAGAACCAAAGAAAAAAAGAGGAAATCAAAACTTTTATAGCTTTACGGGGTTCATCTACATTTAATTTAGAATTTAGTGTTTGGTAACTATTCATTTTCCATATATTTCTGCTAAAGGGCACAGGTAGCTAAATATGTAATTTATTATAATAGGTTCATGTGAAGATTGTTTTAAGTTCACTTAAATTAGAAGTTAAGTCTAATAAATGTTAAAATTGATAGCTCTCAATTATACTGTAATGCTGACTGGCTACAGTCAATGGTTAAATATTCAGGGGAAAAAATATTTTATAGAGACATCAGTAGTATTGATATCAGTGATGCTGGCCTTCAGTCATAAAAAAGATGCCATTAAAGAAATATTTAAAATATACTGTCTTTGTTGTTTGTACATTGTACATTTGAAGATTGAATGCGAAATTATTGCAATATAAAAGTATATTTAAAAACTTTAATGTTAGGTGGAATTAATCGCGATTAATTTTAGAAAAATGTGCGATTAATTAGTTAATTTTTTTTAATCGATTGACAGCACTAATATATATATATATATATATATATATGTTTTGTAGCCATACTACAAAGCATGCGTGAGTCTATCGAAAAAAAAAGTAAAAAGAAAATACATTTTATATCTGAGAAATTAATCATTATTGTTTAGCATGTTATTAAAATATATTTTTGAACAGAGTAGGCTATTAACAATAAACATGTTTAAAACATACTTAGACTCGTAGCATTCATCGTGTTACAGTGTACACTCATATTGCTTTTATTGTTTTATATAGAGCATGAAAACATCATCGCGCCGTAAGAAATTTAAATACAATTGCCTATCATATTCAAAATGTTCTACTCAATTTCAAACATTGTAGTCAGGAATTATAGTTTGAGAAAAAAACAACTATGATTTTGTAGTCATATAGCCATACTGAACATCATGTATGATTTTATAGTAGCCTATGATATGATTCTTCAGCCATACACTCACGCATGCTTTGTACTATAAAAGGATGTACTTTGTACTATAAAAAAGGATATTTTATATCTGAGAAACTAATTGTCATCATTTAGCACGCTATTAAAATATATTTGTGAACAAATTATTAATAATAAACATGGTCTAAACATTCTTAGATGCGTAGCATTCATCATGTTGTAGTTTGGGAACAACCCAACTAAACGTGTTCAAGTTTATGTCACAATAACACGTTAACTAATACAAAAAAGAAACATTACTTACTCGTCAGATTGATCTCCTCTACTGGATGAAATCTTGTTCTTCTTTTGAGGGAAATCCTGCCTTTACTCAGCGCGTCTTCTTCCAGAAACGAACAGTAGCTGCAATTAACGATCTCCTCGTGCTTTATGTTGAGCGTTTACATGCGCTCTTCAAAAGCACAAAGTTTAGTTGTTATTATGAGTGTATACCAATAAAATTAGACCCCTTACAGATTTGAATGGTGTATTGCTCTTATCTGTACAATCAAAAATGGCAGAGTAATCCAAGCTCATTTCGGCCTTATCATGAAAATCTGCCACAAAACGCGTATCCGCGTTTGTCGACCCCAGAGGGTTAAAGAAGACGGTGGAAGAATTATGCACCCAAGTAGCTGCAGTGAAAGCATTGGTCACCCAGGGACTAAACTGAAGCAATGCAGATGAGTCGGAAATTGCTAGGCTACAACGTCAGATTGCAGAGTTGCAAACTCAAAATGCCACTCAGAAGATGCATCGAGCTTCTTCCATGCAAAGACCGCACGAGACAGACAAAAGTCCCAGGAAGGGCCAACTAAGAGCTAACAGACCATGACCTGGGTACTGTTTCCGGTGCGGAGAGGATGGCCATCTGGCTATCAACTGTGAAAGTGCCGCAAACCCTTCCAAAGTTGAGGAGAAACGACTTAAATTAAGAGAGCTGCAAAGCCAATGGGACTCTTTGTATGGAAGGCCTGCCCAGCCTTTAAACTGAAAGGGGTCTCTGTAGCAGGGCATATGGAGACCAAACGTTCAGATTGTCACCCTGAATGTTACAAACAGACATCTGATGTGTGTAGCCATGGTGTACTGCCATTGAAACGCTTGCCAAAGGGGCTAGTGGGGATAAAATGCACAGCTAAAGTCACCATTGGAGAGAGAGAAGTAGATTACCTGATAGACACAGGGTCGCAGGTGACCACAATTGCTCAGTCATTTCATGAATCAAATTTGTCAGACTTCCCCCTGAAGCCACTGGAAAATTTGCTGGCGGTAGAAGGAGCTAACGGACAGGCTGTACCGTATCTGGGGTACATTGAGTTAACCCTGAAGTTCCCCAAGGCATTTATAGGAGCTGAAGTTAAAGTCCCCACCCTGGCCCTTGTGGTACCAGATTTAACAAGTCTTTCCCAAATTCTAGTTGGGACAAATTCTTTAGATGTGTTTTACAGAAAATGTTCTAAAGAAAATGCAGCTAACTTTCAGTCAACCTTCCATGGCTACCAAGCAGTATTAAAGTTTTGGAAGCTAGTTGGAGACAAGCCAGTAGTGAGACTCTGGGTTATGTGAAGTTGAGGGGAAACTCTCCTGAAGTTGTGCCTGCAGGAAGCACAGTGGTCTTAGATGGCTTTGTCCACCTACATGGACTCCACACAGATAAATGGGTGACTCTTGGGCCTCCTTCGGTCCCTTTACCAAGTGGCCTGCTGATTGCAAACTGTTTGCACACCTTACCCTGTAAACGTCCCTCCAAATTGTCAGTTTTGCTAAAAAATGGAATGCAAACCGATGTAAAAATCCCCCCTAAAGCTGTGCTGGCAGAGATTCATGCAGTTCAGAAGGTCATGGACCAGCAGTATCAGAATTTGGATGTCAAAGCTGAGGAAGAAACGCTTACCTGTGCTAACCTCACCTTCGAATTTGGTGACTCCCCCTTTCCCACAAGCTGGAAAGAGAAGATATGAAAATTGTTGAACTCCATGCCTGAGGTCTTCTCCCTGCATGACCTAGACTATGGCCACACTGAGAAAGTCAAACATCAGATAAAGTTGAGTGACGAAACACCATTGAAACACAGAGCCCGACCTATCCATCCCCAAGACTTTGACGCTATGAGAAAGCACCTCCAAGAACTACTAGAGGCTGGTGTTATCCGTGAGTCTGAGTCTCCATTTGCATCACCCATAGTTGTAGTCCGTAAGAAGGATGGTACAGTGCAGCTATGCATCGACTTTCGGAAGCTCAACTCGCAGACGATAAAGGAGAGAGATGGTAGGCGACCTTGTGTCAAAAATTTTATTTATTGCCCCTCATAAAAATTC
>JAFVLL020040653.1:0-15532 GCA_021397915.2 Tor tambroides
TATTGAGAAAATCACCTTTAAAGTTGTTCAAATGAAGTTCTTAGCAATGCATATTACTGATCAAAAATGAAGTTTTGATATATTTATGGTAGGAAGTTTACAAAATATCTTCATGGAACATGATCTTAATATCCTAATGATTTTTGGCGTAAAAGAAAAATGGATAATTTTGACCCATACAATGTATTTTTGGCTATTGCTACAAATATACCCGTGCTAATCAAATAAATGCAGCCTTGGTCAGCAGAAGAGACTTCTTTCAACAAGTGTGCTTAATTTTCAGAAAATTATGTTTTTAGTAGTAGTAGTATTCATTATTATTGTTAATAATTTCTCTGTAAAAAAAAAAGTGCTGTAAGGCACTTTGGATAAAAGTGGCCACTAAATAACTGCTAATTTGCTAATAAATACATGTTTCTAGATTTTGAAATGCATCTTTCAAATACATATTTTTCTTTCCACAGCTCGTCTATGAATTTTTCCTGCGATTTTTAGAGTCACCAGACTTTCAACCAAACATAGCCAAGAAATACATCGACCAGAAGTTTGTGATGCAGGTGTGTTGAAATACATCTTCAGGTTTAGTTTGTCTGGACATCTGTTTTCAACAATCACTCGGCATTGAAAAAAACATTAATCTTTACCATTAAAATGGCAAATTGCATGCACAGGACTCCAAATACCATTTGCACATTGCAGTTTAAATTAACACGTTATGTTTGTATTTCACTGAATTCATATATTTTAATGCATTTATGTGATATAAATATCTCTTTATTATAGCCTTAATTGATTACCCTCTATGTCCACAGAAAACACAGATGTTTTGTGTGGGTCATTAAGTTATTTTTGCATTATTTGCATGAAGACTAAAGACCTTTGTGTTAATAATAAGCATAATTAGTTGATGTCTGATCTGATTTGATTGCAGCTCCTGGAGCTGTTCGACAGTGAAGATCCTCGAGAGCGGGACTTTCTGAAGACGACTCTTCACCGCATCTATGGGAAGTTCCTGGGTCTCAGAGCGTACATCAGGAAACAGATTAATAACATTTTCTATAGGTGAGACTCACATGATCCTGAAAACTATGGTACAGGGCTTGCCATGCATTCATATTTAATAAAATGACATTTCTAAGTGTAACTATATCTTAACATCGGCCAAAGTTGATGCATGATAACCTTTTGATTTGATTTGGAAAATAGGTAAAAACATGCCATTGAAGCATATCATAATTTCGAATTTATATTTTAGTTTTATTGTTTTATTTTTGCAATGAAGTGTAAAAACAATATAAGTGATTTTTTTTAATTTAAAACAATATTTTTTCAATTTCAAAAAGTTGTTTAAATTTGTTACATTTTTTTAAAAAAATATTTAATTATTTAATGTAACACTTTTTTTTTTTTATTTTTTTTTTTTTTCGGTTAGATTATTAAAGAGTTTGGGAACTCTGATCTAGCTCAGTTGATTTTATTGATTAATATATAATATGTGTTTTACCTCCATACAGGTTCATCTATGAAACAGAGCATCATAACGGAATAGCCGAACTACTGGAAATATTAGGAAGGTATGAAACATTTTTTGTTTATAAAATCAATTTCTCTCTCAAATCTGAGCAAGAGATTAATTTGATTCTGTATAATTGTGGTGAATCACTGTTGCTTAACGAAATAGCATTATAATAATTGTGTGATGTATAATAATGACATTATTGGTGTATTTGATCATGTTTTATAAGAGCGGTGTGTCACACTAGTTTACAGTACAGTGTGTGTTAGTTTGATTCGCTCTGCTGTTGACCTTCCTCTGGTCATATGCTCATTGTTCATGATCGGATGTCTCTGTTCTTGTGTGTTTGAAGCCTCATTCATGAATGTAATGTAATTTATTCACTGTTTCAGCGGGATTCACATCTCATTTTTTCTCTTTTCCACCAGCATCATTAATGGCTTCGCCTTACCGCTGAAAGAAGAGCACAAAATCTTCCTTTTAAAAGTTTTGTTACCTTTGCATAAAGTCAAGTCCCTCAGTGTTTATCACCCACAGGTATGATCTGGACTTTATATGGATTCATATGCATGTGCCACAGTTTGTTGAGAAGGTTATTTTTCTTTATTAAGAACTTAAGACACTGTGTTTGTTTCTATATATATATATAAATAAATAAAAGATCATTAAGAGTTTGTTTTAAATTAGGACATTTTATGATAATTTTGCACATTTTTCCCAAAATTATTTTCCCACATTTCCCCTCATTACTGTAATATATACAGATGTTTCACTCTTAGTTTTTGTAATTCCCATTTTTCTGAATGAAGATTTTGCTTAATGAGACTATAAGGTAATTCATGCAGAATAAATAATTTTACACCCCTCCACAGAAATTATATATTTATCTCATGTGTGTGTGTATGTATATATATATGTATATATATATATATGTATATATGTATGTATATTTATTTATTTTATATTATAAATTATATATAATTATAAATACTAAATATTTATGATTAAAATAAATTTTAATTCTAAAAAATAAAAAACAATTAACAGATATTTATATAAATATATAAATATTTTCTAGAAAATTGTGGAACATTTTTTTATGTATTTTTCAGATTTTAATCCTGCATAAATTACATTAAATTCTCATTCAAGAAAATCTAACTAAATCAAAAATGAAACGTCCATACTGTATATGGGTCAAAGACGAAAAAGGGTTTAAGCATAAAAACAATAAGTGTAATACTGCTCTAACTGTTGTTGTTTTTCCCCCAAAAAATGAAAAAGTTTTCTGTTTAATTCAATTACAATTTTGTTTTTGTTTTTCTGAGCACAAAATAAATATCATACATTTTTCCCTGATTTACAGAAGACACTACTAAAATGTCATTCAGTGTAAGAGTCTTGTCAGGCATATTTACAACAAAAATCAATTTATGACATATTAAAAGACTAATTACTTTCACCCCAGATACTAATTAGTTGTAATTTTACATTTTTCCTTACAGGTTTTGCCTATTTGTCAGTAAGAATTTTTAACTCATTTAAAACACAATAAAATTTAATATGCTCCCTTATTCTTTTATATATTTTAATATGTACAAGTCAAAATAAGCATGTTTGATTTTTTACATAAATATTGTGTTACACTGAATGACAATGTAACATTATTTCAACCAAATTTTGACATTTTATTCTCCAAAAACATTTAAAACCTTAAAAATAGACACTTTACTTACATTTAATGTGCTTTCTATGAACATAAAATCACTTTTTTAAATTTCTTTTGATGCGGATGTCTTAACATCTTTGACCCATGTATTATAGTAATGAGAATTTTGATGAAAAATCTTAATGATCATAAAAAACTTTATGATTCGTACTCCTTCCATTGTCTTTGAGGTGTATTATGAACATGTTTTGACCCTGATGATTGGCTGATGTTGTTTCTCGTTCTTCAGCTGGCTTACTGTGTGGTTCAGTTTCTAGAGAAGGACAGCACACTTACTGAGCCGGTGGGTTTCAGCACCATCTTGTGTTCGTTTTCTGTATTCTGTCTCATCTTATTAAGCTGTTTTGTCTTCTACTCTGGAACTGCTTTATCAGAATATGTTTATTCCTGCTGAAAAGGCATGTGTGTGTTATTTTGAGTGATGCTTCCCAGCAGGCTGCTGACATTTCTCTCATCATTTACTCACCCTCATGTTGTTTCAAACCTGTACTGTTCAGCTAGTCAACTAACACTAACTAGCTTTAACCAGCATATGTGGCCTTTTCAGCAGGGATCGCTTGTGTTTTATACACTATTAGGCATATGCTGAGTCATATGCTCATCAAGGCTGTGTTTATTTGATAAAAAAAAAATAGTAAAAATTGTGAAATATTATTCTAATGTAAAACAGCTGTTTTCTATGTGAATATGTGTTAAGCTGTAATTTATTTCTGTGATGCGCAGCTGTATTTTCAGCATCATTACTTACACTGAAGTCTTCAGTGTCACATGATCTTCAGAAATCATTCTAATTTGAAACATTTCCTTTTATTATCAATATTGAATATTGTTTTTGGTGCTTAATATTTTTATGGATATTTTTTTTAAAAACAAAAAAATCACTTAATACTTTTATTCATCAAGGATGCATTAAATTGATCAAAAGTGACATTAAAGGCGTTTATAACGTTACAAAAGATTTCTATTTCAAATAAATGCTGTTCTTTTGAGCTTTCTCTTCATCTGTGAATCCTGAAAAATAAAATGTATCACAGTTTCCACAAAAATATGAACTGTTTTCAACATTGATAATAATCAGAAATGTTTGTTGAGCAGCAAATCAGCATATTAGAATGATTTCTGAAGATCATGTGACACTGAAGACTGGAGTAATGATGCTGAAAATACAGATTTGATCACAGAAATAAATTACAGCTTAACAGGTATTCACTCAGAAAACAGCTATTTTAAATTATAATAATATTTCACAATTTTTTATGTATTTTTAATCAAATAAATGCAGCCTTGGTGAGCAGAAGAGACTCTTTCAAAAACTCTTTGGTGTAGTTGATGCGGAGTGTTTTCTTGGTTTCAGGTGGTGACGGCTCTCCTGAAATACTGGCCAAAGACTCACAGTCCAAAGGAGGTGATGTTTCTGAACGAGCTGGAAGAGATTCTGGACGTCATCGAGCCGTCAGAGTTTGTTAAAGTGATGGAGCCGCTATTCAGACAGCTGGCCAAATGCGTCTCCAGTCCACATTTCCAGGTCTGCTGAGCCCTGAAACACATCTGCAGAAAGCAACAGTTTCTGAAAGAATCCCTGTTTAACTACGCTGCAAAAAATGCTTTTCTTATTTAGATTGTTTATCTTGTTTCCAGCCAAAATATCTAAATATTCTTAACCTCTTAAGACCCTGCGGCCTCATATTAGGACATTATATTTGAGTGAATTTCTCTGAGACTATACATGCCACAGTTTTAAGTCTGGATGTCCTGTACAGAGCACATTCAGGGCTTCTCAGAGACACCACATGATTGGATGTTTCACCCTGACCACTCCCTCTCCTTGGTCTTCAAAAATCTCTGAAAATAATCTAGTGACACTCATATGGAAATATGATAATATTTTGTAATTATCATTTAAATCTGTCTAATTTTTCAATTGTGTGTCATAACTCAACATCTCAGGAAAATGTTATGGGGTTTCAAATCAAAATATGACCTTCTGTTACGAAACAGGGCGTTGATTTCATACACGTCCTCATATGAGGACACCGGGACTAAAAGCATGTTTATTACACATTTTGGGAGCCATAACAAATGAATAGGGAAAGAAATTATATTTTAATATTCTATGAAATATTATTATATATTATTATGAAAATCTTGTCAGTTTTTACTCCCATTATTACACTTCTTTTTTTCATAACATGTTCCCCCAAAAACACATTAATATGCAAATTAGATTTAGTTTATAAATACATTGTATGTAATGAGAAAACCCGTTTATGCCATTTCACACACATTTTGCAGAAAGAAAAAAGGTATATCGAATCATTCTGTTATAACATAGTTGAGAATCATCTTTATACAAAGTTTGGTATGAAAAAAAAAAATCTTAAAAACTAAAAATGTATTGATGATTTAAAAAATCAATTGTTTTTACTCATGCATGTTCATTCATGTCTTTTTCTTTTTTAAAGAAATAAAGTCCCGATGTCCTCAACCGAGGACATAGCATAACTTATGAATGAAATATAATTTCTTTCTTTTTTTACATTATTTTTAATGCTCTAAACAATGTAAAGACATGAAAAAAACTATTTTTTTCTAAAACTTTTTCCTCGGGTCTCAAGAGGTTAAATCAAGAAGGATTTTCTAGAAAAAAAATTGTCTTGTTTTCAGAAAAAACAAGGGTAACACTTTATTACACTTTAAGGTGTCCTTGTTACTTGTTACATGTACTTATTATTATAATAACAATAAATGATGCATAATTACATGCTAAGCCAAACCCTAATCCTAACTCTAACCATAGAGTAAGTGCATGTAGTTAATTAATGTTACTCAGTATTTAAATGTATAATTACACTGTAACAAGGACACCTTAAAATAAAGTGTAACCAAAACAAGTTAAAATTAAGTGAGTTTTTGCTTAGAACAAGCAAAATACAAAATAATCTTATTTCAAACAGAAAACAAGTTTTTTGGGGGTTTTTTTGCTTACCCCATTGGCAGATTATTTTACTTGTTTCAAGCAAAAACTCACTTAATTTTGACTTGTTTGTTTTCCTGAAAACAAGACAATGATTTTTACTTGTCTAGAAAATCATTTTTTGCAGTGTATTATTCCACCTGGTTTATATTCATGTCGTCCTCAGGTTGCAGAGCGAGCTCTCTACTACTGGAATAACGAGTACATCATGAGTTTAATTAGTGATAACGCGGCGAGGATCCTGCCCATCATGTTCCCCTCGCTGTACCGAAACTCCAAAACCCACTGGAACAAGTGAGTCACGCTGTTCACAAGCTCAGCTGCAGCCAACGCTTATTTTAGTAGACTAGCATTCCACCGGTTATCCAGAATATTGACTAATTTGGTAAAAAGTGAGTGAGTCAGAGGGGTTTTACGCATGCAAAGAGTGCATAGAGGTCAGCCAATTATAAGAAAGCTTATTTATACATATAGAAATCCTACAAATACTGTATCAGAAACAGCATGTTTAATTGTAATGATCAGAGAACATAGAAAATGGAAAAACTAGATATTAACAATAAAAAGAAAATTGACACTTGGCTGATGTGTGTATATATAGAGATATATATAGAGAGAGTCAGAAAGTAAGTCATAATTTAGTTTTTAGTTTTAGTATATATATTTCTATGATGTGTGTTCTGTTTATATATATATATATATATATAAACAGAACACACATCATAGAAACTATAAAACATAAAAATTGCGCATTTTCTATTATATATGAAATAAATCATATAAAATATATTACAAAAAAAGATTTGTATGTGTGTATATATATATGTGTATATATATATATATATATATATATATAAAATTGTCATTAACCAACCAAAAAAAGAATATATTTATTGATATATATATATATCTATATTTATATATATATATTTATCTCAAGTAATTACATGATTTTATATTATATAAATATAAAATATATATTATTAAATTATTTATTATATAATGGAACAGAATATAACATAAAAAATTGTTATTAATTGTTATTAACCAAACATAAATATATATTTGTGTATCTGATTTGAGCAGCAAGAGTCAGAATGATTTCTGAAGGATCATGTGACTGGAGTAATGATACTAAAAATTCAGCTTTGAAATCACAGGAGTTAATTACATTTAAAAATATGTTCAAATAGAAAACAGTGAAATAGTAAAAATATTTCTGAATGTTACTGTTTTTGCTGTACTTTGGATCAAATAAATGCAGGGTTGGTGAGCAGAAGAGACTTCTTTAAAAAACATAAAAAATCTTACTGTTCAAAACGTTTGACTGGCAGTGCAAATAATAAACAGAACACACATTATATAAAAACTATGAAATTGAAATCGTATGTACACGAAATGTACATTTAACCAACCAAAACAAATAAATAGCCAATGTTACAATATGATTTTGATGAAAAATGAAGATGCACATAATTGTATTCTTTATATCAACAAAGTACATGATTTTACTTTTCTACTGACTTTAAAAGTGTTTCAGTCCATCTACGCTGTCTGTTTTTGATGATGTCACTTCCTCTTCCTGTCGTCAGGACGATCCACGGGCTGATCTATAACGCTCTGAAGCTGTTCATGGAGATGAATCAGAAGCTCTTTGACGACTGCACACAGCAGTTCAGGGCCGAGAAAAACAAGTAGGAAGCGTTTTCACACACTCACTCTCTCAGACTTTCAGAGTCGCCCTCGTCTGGCTAAACTCTTCCTTTCTCTCTGAACATTAGAGAAAAGGCCAAGTGGAAAGAGCGCGAGGAGGCGTGGATCAAGATCGAGAATCTCGCCAAATCAAACCCACAGGTAAACGGCTCTGATACCGCGGTATTACTCAGATCTGCAGAGAGCACAGCTGTCAATCAGCCAAACCTTCTCTAGCATTTATTTAGATAAATATCTGAAGAGTTTATTTGCAAAAATAGATGAGAGTTTTTTTTATTCTGCGTTCCAATTAATATCAATCAAACTGCAGTTGGGTTGTTTTGATTAAATAATAAAAACTTTAAAAATACAGCTAACTAGCACAATAAAAAACATGATTTTAGATGAGTTATCAGTTTTTGTAAATAAACTCTTCATATATTCCAGGTTCAGTGAAGCTGAAGCCCCTCATTTTGACTCGTCCATCAGTTTATAAATCATGTTTGTTGATAGTAAAACACTTACAGTGGAAGTGCAATGGTTGAGTGCATTTCTGTTTGTATTTTTATTATTATTTTTAATAATCAGCATGCTATTCTTATTGGAAATGTGTATTTGTCTTTGTTAGTTCTTTTTAAAATGGTTGTATATATTCAGTAGTATTTTCAGAGGTTTTGATGGGGACTTTTTCTGCTTTAGTTTCTCATGTACATCGACTCCACCAGCCTCAGCAGTCCGATGGACATGGAGACGGACGCGCCGATCATTGAGGATGTCATGATGCTAAAGAAGACCGTAGAAGAAGAAGCCATTCAGGTAGTAGGTAGTAGTTTTACTGTCAATGAGATTTTGTTTGAAAGAGTCTCTTCTGCTCACCAAGGCTGCATTTATTTGATCAAAAATACAGTAAAAATTGTGAAATATTATTAGAATTTAAAATAGCTGTTTTCTATGTGAATATCTGTTAAAATGTAATTTATTTCTGTGATGCGCAGCTGTATTTTCAGCATCATTACTCCAGTCTTCAGTGTCACATGATCTTCAGAAATCACTCTAATATCTGATATGCTCATTTCCGACGCCAATATCAATAGATTTCCTTTTGTTTGGAAACAACACCAAGTCTCTCCTACACAAATTATTTTTAACTTTGGTTAGTTTTGAGCAAAAACTTACTTGCTTGTTAGAACAAAAAAAAACAAAAAAAACACATTACTAAAGTTCTTATTTAACATTTAATCATTTAGCAGATGCTTTTATCCAAAGCGACTTACAAAAGAGGACAATAGAAGCAATCAAAATCATGCAGACCTTGAGCCAAAAACTCATCACCAAACACCAATGACTTGTACATACACTATATAGACAAAAGTATTGGCACCCCCTTCTTTAGAACAGGAAAATGCACTTCCAAATCTGTGGCAACAACGATGGAAACATAATTCATGTATTTAAAATTGTATTTCCATCTCTGTTGCAACAGTTTTGGAAGTGTCTAAAATGACTGAACCCATATGTACAAGTCATTGGTGTTTGTGATGGCTTTGGCTCAAGGTCTGCATTTACAGTCACACCAGAGCCAGTGTTCAACTGGGATTAGGACTTGGTTTTCTGCAGACCAGTCAGTTCTTCCACTGACCTTAATCAATCATTTTCTTTTTTGAACCTTGTCTTATACACAGAGGCATTGTCATGTTAGAATAGAAAGGGGTCCTGTCCAAACTGTTGCTATAATATTAGAAGCACACAATTTCCTAGAATATCATTATATGCTTTAACATTAAGATTTGTACTCATAGAAATTACTAAAGTAGTCAAACCTGTTCATTAGAAGGGGGCGACCCAATACTTTTGTCTGATGTTTACATTTAAAGCCTTTATCAGCCATTCTGATAATATTGTGCTTCCCTAAATATGTTTCCATCAATTTTTTCTCGTTAATGTAGACAAGGCAGAACGATTAGTCAAAAAATTACCTCACTGTCTCACATAAGTTTGCAAATGTCATTTCATGCTGTTTTATTTCATCTCTTTGCTCAGCTCCACAGAGACCAGCGTAAAGAACGTCCCCTGATGCGACGCAAGTCTGAGCTGCCTCAGGATACCTCCACCGTGAAGGCCCTAGAAACGCACCGGCGTGCCGAAGACATGATCGGAGCCCAAGACGGCCACTAGAGGACCACAGACCCCCAAAACCCAGTCCAGTCCAGTCCAGTCTCAGCCGCCGCACAAAACCGGCTGCATTCAGCTCTGACGACCAACGGCGGAGGACAGCCCCAGTGTGACCCACAAACACACAAAACCCGTTCTGCCCTTCAGAACTGACCGCTGGAGCCCGTCCCAAATCCAGACCCCCTCATTCTGCTCCAGTCCCATCTCATCCTCTTCTCTGCTTTCATTTATCCGTTTCTCTCTCTTAAAGGGATAGTTCATCCTAAATGAAAATGCTATCATTATTTACTCACCCTCATATGGTTCCAAACCCGTCAGACCTTCGTTCATCTTCAGAACACAAATTAAGCTATTTTTGATGAAATCCGACAGCCTTCATAGACAGCAAGGGTCCTACTACGATCAAGGCACAGAAACGTAGTAAGGACTGCAGAACGATTAATCGCGAATAATCGATTCAAAATAAAAGTTTGTTTACATACTGTATGTGTGTGTACTGTGTATATTTATTATGTGTATATATAAACACACATACGTGTATATATTAAGGAAAAATATGTTAGATTTATATGTAAAATATTTATATTAATATATAATATTAATTATATACAAGTGTTTACATACAAATGTTTTTTAAAATGTATACATATGTATTTATATAAACATAATATAATAAATATACACAGTACACACAGATATAGTATGTAAACATATACTTTTATTTTGAATCGATTAAACGCGACTAATCGTTTTGCAGCCCTAATACAAATGCATACAATACATATGAATATTTTTTAAAATGTATACATATGTGTGTATTTATATATACATAACATAATAAATATACACAGTACACGCAGATATAGTATGTAAACATAAACTTCTATTTTGAATCGATTAATCGCAACTAATCGTTTTGCAGCTCTAATACAAATGCATAAAATACATATGAATATTTTTTTAAAATATATACATATTTGTGTGTGTATTAATATATACATCATAAATATACGCAGTACACACACTTATAGTATGTAAACATAAACTTTTATTTTGAATCAATTAATCGCGAGTAATCGTTTTGCAGCCCTAGTCAGAAGGCTGTCGGATTTCATCATAAATATCTTAATTTGCGTTCCGAAGGTCTTGCGGGTTTGGAGGGTGATTAATAATATAATTTGTATTTTTGGGTGATCTGTGCCTTTAAGCTGAACCGCAGGCACTTGTGTTCGGGGCGAGCGATCGATTCTCAGGTTGTTCGGAGGCCGAGAGAGCAGCGAGCCGCGTTCAGATTTCGGTCTCTTCGGTGGTTCTTTTGTCTCGTGTGATGCTTGGCTTTTTAGTCTGAAATGAAAACCGCATCAGTGCAAAATACCCTTCCGTTTTTGTCCAGATACTTGGCAATAAGTTCGTCCAGGGAGATTTTGGTTGTTCAAACAATGGTGAATGGCCTTACGGTGGTTAATTAGTGTTTAGCTGAGCAGTGAAGCTTTTTAACAGGCAATAGCAAACGGTTTGTTTACCCAGTTTTTTCGACCAAGCCTTTATTTGCATAGAGTGCCTTTTTAGATCAAGGAAAAAGTGTTTTTGTCTGAAATTTGCTGGTTTGGCTCGCAAGAAATGCGGTCAGAACGGGACCCGGAGAAGCTCGACAAAAGAGAAATTCTCCTGATAAACTTGAATGACTTTCTCTGTTTTCTTGGGTTTAGGACTAATCCCTCTGAACCATTGTTTGAACTCCCATTGGGTTTGGCCTGGTCGCAGTTCTCTCTCTGCATTCATCCGTGCCGTGATTTCAGATGCTCGCAGGTTTTTATTCTCGGCCCGTATAAGCTCGTCTGTCCGATTTGAATGTGCAAATTTCAATAGATAAATAGATAAATCTGAGATTTTTCTCTCTCCCGACCTTTCTCTTGGGTTTTAATTTAAACTCCTTCCTCTTATCTTTCGGCTGTAGTGCTAAAATCTCAAAACGTAGTCTACGAAAGACGATTTTTCTCGGCGGTGTCAATAGCATAACTTGCGTTCTTTTTCCAGCTGGAAGCTTTCATTGTGGTGATTTTCACTTTCCGTTTCGTTTCGTTTCATGAAAGAAAATACAACTGCAAAGTGTCCTTTAGTATGCGTCCCCCTACTAAATGGCTTCATCTGATATTGTACATATTATGTACTGTTATGATCCATCTATTATTGAATGGTAGATCTCTTATTTTGTACAAATTTTCTCGTGTACAGATGAAAACCGTTATTAGCCACTTGCAGACAGTTGGCATTTGACAGACTTCTGTAACTGCGTTAGAAACGTTTAGGATTTAATTTCTAATGTTTTTGTTTTTTTACTATTTGTAATTGAGAACTTTTCTGTCTCTGCATTCAGCTGTCTGATGAGATCCATCATAAAATAGCCTTCATATGTGCTTTTCTCCAAATCTCAAGTGGTATATGTCTATATACAAGAAATAAAGAAAACGTGTTTTATATTTTCATCTTACAAGAACGTGTTAATCGTATTCTGTGTTGTGCATGCGTGAGTGACTTGACGATGACATTTTAGCTCTAAAGAAGTGTTTGAAGGCTTTTCTCATTCATTGAAGTCTTTAAGTTATTTTTAGTTTACTTAAGTGATTGAATGCATCATTTATAACTAATTTATCTGTAATTTTAGTTGTCATTCTCATGAAATACTTGGGGGGAAATGTGCTTAATTATTCATGAAAAAAATTGAACAATACAAAAAAAAAAAAATCTCCTAAAACAGGCTTTTGTTGATCATAATCAAATTTATTTTAATTTTAGGATTAATTATTCTGTACTATTTTCTGCTCAAAGTGTAATATAAAAAAGAATAATAATGACAAAAACTAAATTACTAAAACTTTCAAATTGAAATGAAAAAAAAATCAAAATATTAATAAATGCTATAATAATATCACAAAGATACTAAAATAACACTGCTGTCAATTCCAAATTATTGGTTGAAATTTTCACAATATTGCCTTGAAATAATGACACCTGAAGTTTCCACTATATTCATATTATATTGGTTTTGCTGCCCTTTCACGCCACCTTGTACTTTCCATCAATCATATTTAAAGGCATAGTTCACCAAAAAAATGAACTTTTGGTCATCATTAACTCAGACTTGTGTTTCCCAAAACCCCCCAAAATGTACTTTCTTGTGTGGAAAACTAAAGGAGATGTTAGGCACAAAGTAAGAGACTTATGATCTAAGTCCCATGCACTTTTATTGTTTTGAAAAAAAAAAAAAAGATAGTTAAAGAGAATGGCAAATCACATCTCCTTTGTGTTCAACTGAAGAAAGTAGGCCGATTTATTTTATTTTATTTTTGAGTGAACTGTTCCTTTAAAGGGATAGTTCACCCAAAAATGAAAATTCTGTCATCATTTACTCACCCTCAAGTAGTTCCAAACCTGTATGAATGTCTTTGTTCTGCTGAACACAAAGGAAGATATTCTGAAGAATGTGGGAAACAGAGCAGTTCTGGGGCACCATTGACTTCTATAGTATTTTTTTTTTCCTACTATTGGAAGTCAATGGTGCCCCAAAACAGGCTGGTTACAAACTTTCTTCAAAATATCTTCCTTTGTGTTCAGCAGAACAAAGAAATTCATACAGGTTTGGAACTACTTGAGGGTGAGTAAATGATGACAGAATTTTCATTTTTGAGTGAACTGTCCCTTTAAGAGATGGGAACAATCTCTCAATTAAATGCCAAACATGCTGATCGTTAAAAAATACTTTCTTAAAGGTTTTTTTTTTTTTCACCTAAAGTTTTAAATTTACCAACACAAAACGTTTTTATTTTTTTTATTTACATTTTTCATATTTCAACGTCAACCTTGCGTGAAAACGTCATCAGATGCCAGCGCTCGTCCAATCACGACGCAGCCCGCCCTAGCAGCGCACGCACACGCAGCGACCAAATGGCGCTTTTCTGAGGTAAGGCAATTTCAAGACATATTGTTTTTGGTAAGTACGTTTAGATTCGCAAGTATAGTCGAGCTAAAGTCTCCATTTCTTTGTACAAGTGTTACGGCACAACTCGTAATCGAAGATTTGAAGGATTGAACGCACCTAGAACGGTTAACGTTACCTCAGTTTTTTGGCGCATTGTAAACGCGCTTAATGACTTTACGTTAAAAATTACTAAAGTGGCAATAATAACAAGATTAAGGTGAGGGTTAACATCTGAAAAAGTTGTTATAACAGTTAAAAAGTTACAGTTACCATCAGAAAAAAAGACCCAGAGATTCACAAACTTTTCTAAAAAAAATTTAAAATAAAAGTCGTCTTGACATTACAAGTTAATATTTCAATAATCAACACATTCATATGTTCACGGTTCTTCGATGTTTCATAAATTGTCACATGACTTGAAAGTAAACAAGCTAAATATTTCATCAAACCGTATGAGACGTTCTCAAATGTTGGATCAATGAGATGTATTTTTTAATTGCCATATTTTAATTACTATTCTAAGGTACTTAAAAGTACCATGGTATTTGTCCAGTGCAATTCATGACACTAATGAGCATGACTGGTCAAAAGTTTATGAAGATTATGATTTTTTTCTTTTATTAATGTATTTGAAAATATTCTCATCTGCTCACCAATGCTGCATTTATTTGATCAAAAGTACAGTAAAATGGATGAAATATTATTAAAATTTAAAATAGCTGTTTTCTAAGTGATTATATTATAAAATGTAATTTATTCATGGGATCAAAGCAGATTTTTCAGCATCGTTCAGTCTTCAGCGATCCTTCAGAAATCCTTCTAATATGCTGATTTGCTCAATTATGATGATATACACAGTGTATATTGCCCTTCATTACTACAGAATGTCTATCACTCTCTTGTCAACCTTTCATCAACTTGCTCCAAAACAACTTATTTATCTTCATGTATTTTTGGATCGAGTTCGAATGCATTGCGAATTCTGATTTTTCAGCTGTTTTAGTGCTGCTACAAATCATGTAAGCTTAGCAGATGTCTTCTGATAATGTCAACGTGAAACGTTTACATTTAGTTTGTCATTTTAATTTTATGTACAGTTTTTGGGTTTTCAATCTGCTCTGAAGGAAGGTTCAACAACATTGTCAGATAAAAAAGAGAAAAGGAGGTTTCTACTCATACAAAATGCATAACATCAGACTGAAAGGAGAAAAAGCCAGAGCAGCGCTTCACTGGGGAATACACAACCTCAAGAAACACGGAAAAAAGGACAAAAAAAGGACTTCGACTGGAAGATCCATCTTCAAGGAAGCAAATCCGTCCTCATCCCACCGACAAACCCCAGAGGAAGAACACGAGTCCAAGACTGAGACATCCATCTTCAGAGAAACAAGTAATGCATCAGTGTAGATTACTGTAATGACTTCCTTCAGGAATAGATTTACCGTCTCCGCTCGGATAACAGATGAATAC
>JAFVLL020040656.1:0-144916 GCA_021397915.2 Tor tambroides
AAATGGGAAACACACAAATTGAGGAACAGCTATGTTCATGCACAGCAGGGTAAGTGAAATTTGAAAATAATCTAATAATTATAAATCAAACCGCTTATCCATAAGTCTTGTGAAATAAACACAAGACATTAGCCTGACCACTTTGCAATGATAACATTCTCCCGCTTATATTTTTAGCGCGCCAGGCTATTTCTCCCCTTGGGTTTTTAGGTTTCGGGGAGGGAAAAAATTCCACCACCCCGTCCAAACTTTTAGGATACCGGGTATCAGATTTGCACAATCCATACGCACAACGCTTCGGCATGTTTCCCTCGCTCGAAAGCTTGCCAGACCTCCCGCGCCTAGTTACGGTTGCTAAGCCACGATTGGCCTGTGGCGGTTTTCGGGCGTTGCTTAGCGAAGGGTCAATTCTCGATATTAACAAACCATTAACTATGACTTTTTCCTGAATAAACTCGTATTTTGCTGCTTATTAATAGTAAAGTAGTTGTTATGTTTAGGTATTGGGTAGGATTAGAGATGTAGAATATGGTCATGCAGAATATGTGCTTTATAAGGAGTAATAAACAGCCAATATGATGATAACAGGCATGTTAATAAGAAACTAGTTAATAGTGAGAATTGGTCTCTATACGAAAGTGTTACCTTCCTGTTATATTTTTGTCAACAAAGCCTTTATATTAACATCTATTATTTTTCATAACAATGTATTTTGCTTGTTTCTTCATTATTGTTGATGAAGAACAACTCTTTATCAAGTCAGGGTAATAAAAGTGTCTTTCTAATTAATCACAATTTTTTTACTAGCAAAACTGGTTAAGTTGTTTTGACTCTGACTATCAGCCACATAAACAGGTGCAGAGATGACTAATTTGAAGGATGAAGATACCCAGAGCTTTAAAGTTTATGAAATTGAAGATGCACAGCTTCATACCAACCAGTTACGGGGTCTGACTTGTTGACCTCTGGAGCATGGTGACAAGAAGAATGCACGTTTAACTAATGTCCTGGGATTGACAGAACGTGAGGGGGGTCAAAACACCTCCATCGCCTTTGAAGTAAACAAATGTGAGCACATTCCACTAGTTAATTCATTGATCTAAATATCAATTGCTCAAAACGATATATATCAACAGCATTATAACTCTGAATGACACGTTCTTCTGGTTCTCACGTTGCTAGGGTCAAATAAAACAATGTTGAGGAAATAGCTGCCAACTTCTGTCAACTTCACAACTTTTACATTTACTGCAGTGGATGTGAGATTGAGGAGACAGACGTTTATGGAGACTGGGGGGTATGGAGGGGTGGCTTCAACATCTCTCTCCAGAGAGACGGACTAGCACGGGATGAAGAAACAACACAGCCTTGTAAATTTCTACCTTAAACACTTGGTTCCCTGCAGGCCTATTCTAAACCGGGCCGTCAGATTGGGTTAGCCACCAAACCCAGAGCGCACAATGGCCTCTGTGTGCATGAGGTTAGTTAATACCCCAGCCATCTTCTCTCTCCAAAACACATGCACGCAGACACATTTTTTACAGTCTTTTGCACATATCGACACGGCTCTGCCTTTAAACGGTCTCTGCGATCAAATACAACTATCAAACAAATCAGGATTCATGACCCAAACTGGCTAATAACAACATTATAGTGGCTTCTTCTGTAAATGTCATGTTAGTTGGGTTGCTAAAGCTAACGAGTAACAGAATTACCTGTTGAACGCACAAAATACATTCTCGTAAATTTTTAGTGAATAAAAAGTTGTTACTGACTGAAAATTTTGACTGAAATGCTTGCATCTTGTTAGCATTTTCATGTATTAAAAACTAACCAGCCAAATGACACATTAAAACCAATACCATTCTGCAGTTTTGACGTCAAACCTGGCTTGATGCAGCATATTTGAATATGGCAAGAGGGTGATATTTTCATTAAATAATGACTTAAATATTCTTCACAAAATTGCATTTTAATTTTTGGTGTTCTACCAAATATTTTCGACAAAGCACTATGGGAATAATTCTCTCATAATGAGGCACAATATTCTTGCCAGGCCCAGGCCGTTATCAACTTGTGTTGTAGATGAACAGTCAAGGTATAAACAGATCAACACAGCAAGTTTGTTTAAGCTCATGTGTAGCCTTGGCCAAGCAACTCTCCGACCTCTCCTTATCGGAGACAGAATCACAGTCTTACGTTATTCATCATTCTCTCATGGAACAATAAACAAATCCATGGTCCAAGTTTTGCAAAAGTCCAAAAAATTCTACCCTACAAACGTCACTCGAACAACTTGGAGGGAACAACTTTACATATTTGTCACACCTGATTATGTTCCTTACAATTAGAAAAGAATATTCGTAAGTTAAATCCAAATGAGAAGAGTGTTTGGGGGCACTGAGTTCATTTGGTGGCAACAACAAGTGACATTTATCAAGCTTATATTTGCTAGATTGTAAAACTTTGATATTCATTAGTTATTCAAGCTCAGTTGTCCTCATAGTATTGACTTATAGAGGAAAAAAAGCATGTTCACTCATAATTCAGACAACAAAATTCTAAATGATTGAGACTTATATAAGGAATAGCAAGTGATTTTGGATGCTACATATAACCGACTATAGTACAGTTAAGAGATTTGTCGTGTTGGCACAAGCAAGAATCATGAAGTTTGAGGGCAGCACAGGCTGTAGAGGAGAACAGTGCCAGTTTGTCCACCCAGTTGTTAAGCGTGAGTCATTGCCCATGTGTGTCAGAGTTTCACTTATCACTCTCGAGTGTTTTACCAGGACCTGTGGAGCGTGATTGTGAGAGTCCTGAAGGAATGTGGGGGCGCCAGGCGACATTCTCCCATTTCCGTCCCAGCGTATATCTCTACCTCTTCTACCACCTCTGTCTTCCTGTCTGTCTGACAAAATGTACACACACACACACCTCCTTCCAGGTCAACATAAACTGAAAACAGCCTGAGATGTTTGTTCATTCTGTACAGTAGATGTTTCTTCTTGGCGTGTCAATATTAACTGACCATGTTTATCTCCCCTGAAAAAAGTAGGTTTCTTCTTTTATCTAGAAAACCACAAATAATAATATTAAAATAAAATGTTAAACATGAAATAACAACATAATGAACCTTGGATCAACATGTGGTTTAAAGGGATAGTTCACCCAAAAATGAAAATTCTGTCATTAATTACTGACCCCCATGTCCTTCCAAACCCGTAAGACCTTTGTTCATCTTCGGAACACAAATTAAGTTTTTTTCAATGAAATCCGAGAGCTTTCTGACCCTGCATAGACAGCAATGCAACTACCATTTTCAAGGCCCAGAAAGGTAGTAAGGACATCATTAAAATATTCCATGTGACAACAGTGGTTCAACCGTAATATTATGAAGCTACGAGAATACTTTTTGTGGGCAAACAAAACAAAAATAATGACTTCATTAAATAATTTCCTCTCTTCCGTCTTCAACGCACATTCGTGAAAATACCATGATGCATGTGTGTGGTGCTGCTCCAGTTTCATCAAAAATATCTTAATTTGCGTTCCGAATATGAATGAAGGTTTTATGGATTTGGAACGACATGAATGTGAGTAATTTTCTATTTTGGGTAAACTATCCCTTCAATACTTACAGATGCTAGTCCATATTGCGATTTGATTTTATTCGGCAAATTCTAATTACATTTTTATGACTGGTTTCCCTGATTCCGCCTGCATTTTTCCACATTGTGGAAATCACAGGGCCCCAAAAACGTTTGTTTACCACCTTGCGTGCTAATTGACTTGAAAAAATTATACATGTGTTTTCTTTACAGCAACACATAAGGAACCAGTAATTCAGAAAAACCTGTGCTACTTCACAAACGATGAAGAAAGGAAAAAATGCGACCTTTGAGGAAATTCTATAATAAACCAGGAAAAGGCGTCTATTGTTATTGAGAGAGAACGGAAGCTTTGCTAATGCGATACTGGCTTCATTTACAGTACCAAGGCTGTTTTCTTTCCTTTAAGGTTCTTCAGGGCTCCAACCATCGTGAGAAGACATTAACTTTGCACTGATATCTTCTCAAACATCTATTTTTAATAACCGGTAGGTTAAACTATCTCATAATGCAACGAGATTCCATTTTTTTCATATTGTCCCATGGCAGTGAAGAACAGCTGCTGTTCTGCTGTTCTAACAGCACAGATGGCAAAATCATTGTTGTAATGCTGTAGTTAATATAGCTGACATTATGTTTGGCTCCTTACAAATATCAGTTTAACAATGCGGAAACACTGAGCTCATGTGTTGCGAACACAATAAACTTCAGAGGAAAATGCGCATTACCTGAGTGGCAAACTGTCAACTTAGGTTGCCATATAAAAGACATGTGTCATAAAACAGAAGAAACAATGTGTCCAGACGTCAGTTTTCCTCATAACTCGGTATAACAAGAGCATAATAAATATCAATGTTTCGCAGTTCATTGCTATAAAAATAATCCCAATATACGCCAACCATGGCTCAATATGTTTGAGATTACTGTCAAAGCTTTATTTGCCTGAAAATCTCAAACAGGTGCCAATGGAGGGTTTTCATGCTTATTTCTAAGCTAAATGCTTTCTGATGAAAGATTTTTAGGATCAGTGCTGCTATGTTTGAGTAGGATAAATGTTAGCATACATGCTAACAAACAACCCATGGCTGACAGAGTACCCTAAACAATGAAAGACAAGGCAAGGATAATTTATCTTTTGAGACTTGTCTTAACCCACAATGATCTTTTCATATCCAATTTCACACATAATTAGATTCACAGAGTAGACGTGTATCTTCACTAAAAATGTGCAAATTATTTTACAATCTGCTGCTTCAGACTAAGGCATAAAAGCAACATGTAATCGCTGTAACTAGTGTTTTGTGTGGGTGAAGGGACGTTTTAAACGGCACGGCTGTTCTCTTCTGGGTTTGGCATGTTATGGTTTCTTCCATGTGAGCTTGCCAAGTGCTCAGGCAGTTACTACTATGAATGGGCGTCATTTCGATTGGATAAGCCACTAGGATAGACGTGAATGAGTCAGAGATGATTACTAAACAGCAGAAAATCCAAAAGCATAAGTATCTGTCATTTTGATTTCCTGATAGGGTGTAAATATGATATTGAGGACCGTGCTTATGTGTCAAGGTTGGTCTTCGCCAGTTTCTCTGAGATGATTGACGGTTATGATTTCAGTAACTTGTTTTGACTACTTCCATGTGAGGAGGCTGGCAATGAAACCACATTGCTTTGAATGACAGGAACTGTCTCTGAACATCAAATAACAGACACGAGACCACAAATAAACAAAGAATGCTGTCTGTTTTCTAGGCAACAAAGAGGTTATAATTACCACCTGAAATGAAATCTAAATCTAATGTAATTTTCTCCTCAGTATTTCTCAATGTATTGTGAAGTAACATCCTGCCATGTGTCATAAAATGTCTGTAATTAATGCAACATGTGGTAGTGCAGTTCACTGAAGAAGTTATATCTGCACTGGGAGTGTTAGCTTTAAAAGTGTTTTTGCAACTGTGAATACCAAAAACTTCATAGCTTCACAAAGAATTTAAATGGAAATAATTGGGAAAAGTGCTTTTGTGGGTCTATTAAAGAGGCATTAAAATAATCAGTAAACCACAAATAAACTTGAACATGAATATTGTTTAAAAAAAAACTAAACAATAACGATAATGATGATGTGATGATTATTATTAACACACTACCATTCAAAAGTTACATTTTTATGTAAGAAACTAATACTTTTATTCAGCAATGACACATTAAATTAATCAAAAGTGAGAGTAAAGACATTTATAAATGTTACAAAAGATTTCTGTTTGAAATAAATGGTGTTCTTCTGTACTTTCAAAGAATCCCAAAAAAAAAGTATCACAGTTTCCATAAAAATACTTAACAGCACAACATTTTGAATGTTGATAATAATTAGAAAAGTTTCTTTACCAGCAAATCAACATATATTATTTCTGAAGGATCATGTGATGCTGAAGACTGAAGTAATGGTGCTGAAAATTCAGCTTTGCATCTCAGGAATAAATTACATTTCAACTTTTGAACAGTAGTGTGTGTGTATGTGCTTTAGCCTCGTCTTGTTGTATCCTATATATAGGCCTACATATATTTGGAAATCATTATTTATTTTCAACAGGATTTTTTGGCTTTCAAAAACAGGAAAAGCACCATTGTTTCTTCCTGCCTAATTTCCTTAACCAGCCTCATTGTTCCTTTCCATTTGAGTTTGTGCACTTGATTCAAATCACTGAACCGAGCACTAAGCAGAGATGATCCAAAGGCGATAATTTCAGTGTTGCGTCTATGCTGGCTGAGGAGAGTTGTTAGTACTGAAAAGCAGACAGGAGACCAAAAAAAAGAGAAAAAAAGCCTTTGATACTGAGGTCATTTTAGGTAATGGCTTCCAGAATGAGAGTTTAAGGTCACTGGAATGCTACAAAGAGATCTTCCAGTACTAGCACAGCCTTTCAATGTGACCTTAGGGTTCCCTTTACAGCACCTCAACAACTAATTTCTCTCTTTACGCTGCAGGGGTTGAAATCTGCTGGGTCATCAACCAACATAAGAGCAATAGGAAAAAGAATCTGACACAGTTTATCAGTGGGGGGCGATGTGAAATTGTAGTATAAGCAAACTGATATGTATACGGCATACCTGCGGTGTCAAGAGGCCTATGGAGCCTGTTGATGTTTAAATGCATCTATCAGTGTGAAGGATTGAACTCTAGAATGCCATTACAAAGGAAGATCGTTGCACGCAGCATGACACACTCCAATCAATCACGTTAGCTGAGGGTCAGTGCTATTGGATTTATCAGTTGCCGCCGAGCAGAACGAATGCAGCAGTTAAGCCATGTCTTTTGGAGCACGCTTGACCCTTTCACCCTCGGTCGGAGTGCAAACTCATACCTAATCACCAGCACATGGGGCTCGTACACCTCAAGAAGATTTCAAGCACGTAGGTATGAGAGGTTAATGCAACCAGCTTGATGAGGAACATACTTGTTTTTGTGTGACAAAAATCATGTTTTGCATTGTGATATAGTTTTAATGACAATTAAGCCCATTTACTTTCCAAAATCTCATTAAAAATACATTTAATCAATTATAAATAAATATATTACATATCAAATAAAAATCAGATATATTTTTAAATGGTAACACTTTAGTATAGAGACCAATTCTCACTATTAACTAGTTGCTTATTAGCATGCCTATTATTAACATATTGGCTGTTTATTAGTGCTTATAAAGCACATATTCTGCATGACCATATTCTACATCTCTAATCCTACCCAGTACCTAAATTTAACAACTACCATACTAACTATTAATAAGCAGCAAATTAGTTGTTTATTGAGGCAAAAGTCATAGATAATGGTTTGTTAATAGCGAGATTTGGACCTTAAAATAAAGTGTGACCTTTTAAATTTATATATATATATATATATATATATATATATATATATATATATATTGTGACGAGTCGGCTGCCTCCCCCCTTTCATATCATCACCCCCCCGTCCCTTATTCGCCGCCCTTCACCAGGCTCCCGACGGGGAAGTGGGTGTGTGAGAGAGGAGGGCGGCGGAAACTAGCCCGGTCTGGCGGGCGTGTGATGAGGCAGCACCTGATGTGAATGGAGCCTCATTACCGCCGCTGTTATAAGCAGGAGCGCCTCTCCTCGGGAGACGGTCCTCTTCCCCGTGCATGCACACTGGTGTCCTGCCGTGGGTCCAGGAAGGGTGCGTGAGGAATCCAACGCCGCAGAGAACGCGAGATGCGGACCCGCGGTCGGAGAGGACCGCACCCGTTATGTGGCTGACGGGCCAGGATGCCGGGCCACCCATCTCCGCGTGTAGTACCGGAAAGACGAGGATGATTGCCGCCGCTAGAAGAAGCCGCCGGACTCCGCCCCTGCCCTGGACCCTTCCTCCTTGAACACTGCCTTCCCTCACATCCGCGTCACACGACGAGGACACCAGGTTCCCCGTTTATTTGGACACTTTATTTTCTCCTGGACACTTTATTTTGAAATTTCTGTTAAATAAAAGCCTCTCCGAGGCCTGACGCCACACCCACTGTGTCTGTCGTTTGCTCCTCCCGCCACAATATATATAGATAGATAGATAGATAGATAGATATAGATAAATATTTTAAACAATTAAATAAAAATAGAAAAAAAAACAAATAAAATAAGTAAATAAAAAAATTTATAAAAATGCATTAAATGTAAAACATTTATTAAATTTATACATGCATATTTAATTTATATAACATACAAAATGTATATATAAAATGCAATAAACTGAATAGCATTATATATACAGTGGTGGTCAAAATTATTAGAACACTTGTGATTTCACCAGCTAAAAAAATATTTTAAGTCAGTTATTTCTATCTTTTGCTGTAGTTTGTCAGTAGTAAATATCAGTTTACATTTCAAAACATTAATTTTGCCATTAATTGTAATAATCCAGGGAGATTTTTGTATGCACAAGGAGTCTCTTGAAGCATCTTGGAGACATTGCCACGGTTCTTCTGGATTTAGTCTGTCTCAGTTTGTTCTGTTTCTTCATGTCATTCCAGACGAACTGGATGATGATGAGATCAGATCTCTGTGTGGAGCACTGGCTGTTGTCAGACTCCTTGTGCAAACAAAAATCTATATATATATATTTTATTTTATTTATAATATTTTAATTTAGAATTTTTGGATAAGCAAGCCTATAAACTGTTTGGAAAAGTACTCTGATGCTTTAACCTCGTAGATTCTCTTCCCTCTTGGGAAATTTCATGCCGTTTTGTTGGTTTATCTGTCCACTATCAGTGCAGTCAGGCTTCAGCATCACTGAGGCAGCACATAATGCTGCTGATGGTATCTCTCTGTGGTATACTATATGGTATATATAGTATGTATATATAACTGACTTAAAACCATTTCTTAGCTGGTGAAAATACTAGTGTTCTAATAATTTTGGCCAATACTGTATATATATATATATATATACACACATATATATATAGAGAGAGAGAGAGCGAGAGCGAGAGAGAGAGAGAGAGAGAGAGAGGGGGGGGGGGGTAGGTAGGTATAAGACATTTTATAAAATCAATTTATCTATCCTTTTGATTTTTAAGTAATGAATTTAAGTATACGACCTGGACATGTGGACATTCACCCACATATTGGAGAGATCTGCAGAAAATATGATATTGTTTTACTTGTTGCTGTGACACAAAATGTCCTGTATATTCTCACGACCTGCCTTTGTTCCAGTCCAAATCATCTACATGAATCACACTTCTGTAACAAGCATTTTGGATGTTCTCGACTCTTCAGAGATACACAACAGGATCAGATCTGCATTAGATCATCATGACCTTCAAATGAAATCACCCGTACAAGAAGTTCACAGCAGGCTGTTGTGAAGGCAAAGCCCATTATAGCAATTTCTTAAAACGCCATTGCATTCTCAAGACACAAAATCTATGGCCTCTTGAATGTTTCAGCGTTGGCTCAAGAAGAGCAATAAATTATTAAAGCGCTTGACTGAAACTGTACCCGAGGAGACTGTTACCCCCTGACAGGTTACCACAGAGAGATACCGTCAGCAGCATTATGTGCTGCCTCAGTGATCCTGAAGCCTGACTGCACTGATAGTGGACAGATAAACCAACAAAACGGCATGAAATTTCCCAAGAGGGAAGAGAATCCACGAGGTTAAACCATCAGAGTACTTTTCCAAACAGTTTATAGACTTGCTTATCCAAGCATGATGATAGGTGCAGCGATAAAGAGATGAATTTGTGTATTATAAATATTCACACATGATGATTAATACATGCTTACAAATGAAGACATACACAGACTCAAGCAAACCAATGGACGTGTGAGCAGACACAGAGCCTGCTGGGATGGTGTGTTGAAGAGTATAGTGTATTTGTTTAGCTCTTCGGGCTTCCAGAGAGTCTGCCGTTTCGAGTATGTTTACCCTTCCGCTGATCTTATGTCCAGGCCTCCCCTTTGTGTAATGGTGTTGACATGGAGGGAGGGGAAATAATCTTCACAGGGCAGAAAAAACCCAAAGCGGTGTTTCTCAGAGGAGAGGAGATAAGGTTCAGTGGTTTTAGGCTGCAAATTTAGAAATGGATGAGACAAATAAAGTCAGCGCTACAGGTAACGGCGAGAGTCACGTCGCAGCTGGCGCTGAAAACACATCTGGCTTCCTTCAGATGGGATTCTGGGGGGTTAAAGGGTGGATGTGGCGGCATCTGAAAGCAGATCTTTGAAAAGGAGTGATTGAATGTATGACATCAGCCTGTAATGTGGTCAATACAGCCATAGATGGAAACTATAGACCAGTCAAAGCCATAATTTCCATAGTGTAACATTCATAACAGTTCTCTGCATTTGACAATTTGTGGTTTCTTTGTTTTCATGATGTTAAATGTGCCCTCAAATGACTTTCCAAGCAAACACCTCAGTCCAAAACCCACCACCGCAACACCAACGCAAACAACCCCCCGAAAAACAACAAACGCTATCCTCGTGTTACCTCGAGCGGCTGATCAAGGATGTGTTTTCCAAGTGCTAAATCAATGACATCAGCTCAGCACAGCTCTTCAGGTTTCTGCTGATGAGGTGCCTTCACAGAGGCAGTAAAACGAGGAAAAAAGGAGCTATTAGAAGCGTCGGGAACACTCGAGCTTGAACACGAGTCAGTGGACTGTGTATTTGTTTGAGAGGGGCACTTTCCGGGAACAAAGACGTTTAATCAATCAAGCGCGTTTTAATTTTCCTCCCAGGCCCTGTCACATTCACACGAAATGGCCGAGCTGTCAGCAGTCAAGGCCTGTCTCAAGGTGAGAAGCCAAAAAGACAATGAGGCCGTTGACTGGGTCGACTTCAAACTGTTAAACATTGAGAAATTAGTAACACTACCTGTTTCCATCCAAGTTGCAAAAAAGGAATATGCAAAATGAAAATAAAATATATAATTTAATAAAAATATTAAATGAAACACATTAAATATATAAAAATTACATAGAATCTAACAGTGACAAAATAGTATATCACTAGCTATGTATCCATTCAAGTTGCAGAAAAAGAATATGCAAAAATAAACTAAATATTAAATGAAATACATAATAAACAAAATAAATTAAAATAAAATAGATGAGTGACAAATTAGTATATCACTAGCTATGCTTCCACACAAAAGGAATGTTCAAAGAAAGAAAAAGGACATAAATAAAAATTATAAATTAAAATATTATTATATTATAAAAGAAATAAAATCCAATAAAAATAGATCAGTGACAAATTAGTACCACTAGCTATGCTTCCATCCAAAAGGAATATGCAAAAAACTATTTGACCCACAGAATGCTGTGACTGACCAAGAATAATCAAGTATTCAAGCCAATAATAAGTCATAACCTACATCTCAGCCTTTAGAGTACCATGCCTCTCAAAACATGAAGTTAGCAAAGACAGCACGATTGCTCTTGCTAACATTCTCACAGCGCATAATGTTAAAACCAGCAGGAAGACATTCTTTATATGCTAAAATGCATTCAGAGTAGCACCACAGACACCAAGGAACCCTTTTATGACCGTCCACATTAATTTAATTAAATCATTTCATGTGGGCCATAAACGTCTTGATTCATTTTCAGGGACTGCCCGATGATGGCAGCGTTCACATGCTCTCTGTCTCTCTCTACATCTGTTTGTTTAATTTTTACTTTGTTCTGTTTTTTGTTTTTTCTCCACTCCGCTCGCTTACGGCTCAGCTGCGGCATTCCAGTTTACATTAGTCACAAAGTTATGACAGCTGAGCCAGTGTAAGACGCGTCCAAGATTCATGGGTCCTCGCTCAAAGAGCAAAACCTTCACTATGGGACGATAATGATGCCATACAGAGGGTGAATTAAAAAAAAGAGAAGAGTGCTGCACATAAAAGAAACAAGACAGCAATGTCAATCCACAACTCATATCTTAGGTTTCAAAACAGAGATCACTTCCAGACGCCATCTGCACATGAACGCAGTCCATAAACAAGCAACAAAACCAGATTCATTTCAGACCATACTCTAATTCCTTCTGCTATTCTCAGTTATGAAGCCCAGCCAAAACTGTTTGGCTTTCCCTTCACGTCGCACTTTGGCTAACTGGACAGCGTTGTGCTGAAAGAATGGTACTTATTAGGATCAGCCATGTTAAAAGACATGTTAGCAGCAGGGAGTCGTTTATGAATGGCATCTTCTGACCCTAGAATGTGGTGTAACTGTCATGCTAACTGAATAACTGAAAGGATTTAGGCAGAAGAAGGCCTTCAGTGTTGATTTGTGACTAGGTATCATGATTGGTTCAAGTTAAACAGACTCTTTTGGCATAGTTTTGCATTCCTGAACTCACTTTCTGACCTCTAACCTCTGACCTTGAAATTGTGATTTGTGTAAATTGTGTAAATTGTGTAATTTGATCAGTAGGTCAGAGCCTAGTTGCTATCTCTTGCCATTTGCCAACCTGAGAGTTGAAACACTGAACCCTAAAACAAACCCAAATAAGAAAAAATATGCAAAAATTAAATTAAATTAGATTAAAATATATATATATATTAAATACATGTATTTATTTAAAAAAAAACAGTGAATCTAAATCTTAAAAATTAAATGTATGAAAAATAAATTCAGCAGTGAAAAATAAACATATTACTAGCTATGTTTCCATCCAAGTTTCCAAAAAAAAATAAAGTATATGCAAAATAAAACAAAAAAACTACATATTTTGTGGCTAGGTAAGTTAAACTGACTCTTTAGGCATAGTTTTGCATTCCTGAACTCACTTTCTGACCTCTAACCTTTGACCTTGAAACTGTGATTGTAATTCGCCAGGCAGGAGCTTAGTTGCCATTTCGCGACCTGAGAGGTGAAACACTTAACCCTAAATCAAACCCAAACCCCAGGTGATCGATTTCTGGAGTTAAACTATAATTTCTCTTCAAACAAGTCTCGATTTATTCTCACTTCTTTGTAATATTTAAGCCGCAGGTCTCTGCATATATACCAGTGCCTGATGTTAGTGTTTAGCGCCAGCGCTCTTGTTCGCAAAATCCAATTGTTGAAATCCAGGCTTGACAGATGGCCTTGGGTCTCCAATCAGCGCCTCGCGTGAGGAGCACCTCAGATTGATAAAACAGACATGTAAAGATATTTACACATGTCTGCCAAGACAGACCCTCTCTGGAGAAACAGGAGAGGGGCCCTCGAGTCCCCCTTCACCCCATCCCCTGTTCCCTTTCTGTTTAGCATGCGTTTCTCAAGCTCTGCTTAGCTGAGAAACAACAGTTAAAGTTGGAGGTTTAAGGGTAGCAATTAAAACAATTTTCTCAAATATCCCAGAGAAAACAAATTAACCAATAGACCAGATGCATAAAGAGCGCATATGCTGGAGTGAGATCATTGTTGTTAATAATGCACATTTTCCCATTACATGATGGAGAACTGATGGAAAATGTCCTTTACTTTAATTGAACACAATGGGTTGCCAAATCGATCTACATTTCAGCAATTATGGATGATCTCTACAACTATAAAGGAGACTCTCCAATACATCTACACTTATAATTAATCTATTGTCATTAGTTTTGGGAAGACAGCAGTTGCACTAATACTAAATGTATCTCCAAATGTTCAGGGCGCTGGAGGCAGGGATCACCCCACCTGGCGTGTGGACGTCGGGTTTAAGCGGGTGACAGAATCTGGGTAGGGCTGGGTGACAGCTGCCATATTACAGGGAGGTAAAGAGAAGGCTGGGGTTTCCTTTTAAAGATTATACACTAAAATTCCCCATTGATGTTCAAAGTTGTTGATCCCTGTTGACTTCCATATTATGGAAAAATAAGGCAATGGGGACCATCAACTGTTTGGTTACACACATTCTTCAAAATATCTTCTTTTATGTTCAACAGAAAAAAGAAACACATACATATTTGGAACAACATGAGAGTGAGTAAATGATGGGGGAACTACTAATACGAAATGAATGTGTATATTATACTAAATGAATATAAGCCAACCTTCCACATGTATCTGTCACCAGCTGGGTTCAAGCGGCAGAAATCTGCTTAATGTAAGAAATGCTGTCAAATCATTTAGTAAGAGGCTTCACGTGACGCACGGCCCCTTTAAAGCTGCAAGGTCAAAAACTAGCATGTGTGTCTCATTACAGAAAATTCACATATGTCTACCAATAGTTTAAGCATAACAGGCGAATTAAACTGTGTTCATCATCCAGCTTTCAAAGCAATCAGTAGATCAGGTAGACATTATGAAAACATGGTTTAAAGCTAAAAGCTGTTGTAGGCTGTTTACTGATTTAGCAGAAGATGTGATGCGCCTCAGATCTTTCATCGAGCACAAATTTAGTGGGTATACTCTCAGAATAGTGAAACATTGGCTGATCGGAGACAAAACAAGACAAGACAAGACAAGACAAGACAAAACAGCTTTTGTTTTAAACATTATTTGTAATTTTGTATGCAAAACATTTTTGTACTTTGTTGGGTTGCCACTTCTTGTGCAGTGTAAAAATCAGTCCTGAAACAACAACAAAACAAGTTAAGAACCAGAGCTTTTTTCACAGTAGATGTGACAGGCATTGTAAATCACCCTAAAAACTCTTTGAAATCAAATCAGATTTACTCTGATAAAGCACTGAAGCAGGCAGGGTCTCTTTCTTGTAATGTACTCTACTTTAGCTCTAAGGTTACAACTGAAAAAAGCAGCAATCCATGGTCACGCTCAGTCTGTCTATCCAACCGTCATGGTATCCTTATGCGTGAAAAAGAAATAATGGGAGAAAAAAGAGAGCGAACAAGATAGACACTCCCTGTGGCTAAAGAAACTGACCACTCTCCCAGCACAGGGTTCAGTTTAAAGACGACAGTCCCTCTGGGAAGTAACTAGGCACAACATTTAGTCATTTCTCACCTTTATGCAGATCTCAAAGACTTATTTCCACCACTGAAACAGCTGCCTGACTCATTCTCACTCAGAGGAGTAACAGATGAGGAGGAGTGGAAGAACTGATTAAAAGGAGCACCAACAACAGTGTGCCAAAGAAACCACCACACCTGACAGACAAAAAAGAGACAAATGAAGACTGTATGCGAAGCAAAAGAGATGTGAAGGGGAAAAAGTGAAAGAGGCCCATAGGATAAAGCTGTCAGGTAGAGTTATAACTTAAGGCCGGCTGCTAAATGTCTTGAGTAACACTGCCCCGATCTTGGGCACCTGGCCTTTGCCCAGCCTGACGGCTGATTTTTCTTTTTTGCAGATTGCTAATGACAAACTGGACTGATCGGAAAAATTTGCCAAAAGAGGAAATATGAGAATGCTATGCCATCTTTTCCTTCCCTTACATGCTTGAGGCAATAATTGGCATGGTTTGTTTCAGTTAATAACACATATGCAAAGCTATTGTGGATCTGAAATAAAACAAAATAACCTTCTTTACATGTGTGAACAGACTAAGGTAAATGATTTATCTGGTATACATATAACAAGATCCATATCCTCTCTGCTGCCACTATTTTGGATCGCTCACTTTCATTCCCACTATGTTGACTGACATGTAACAGAGTCAAGGAGTAACTCAGCACTCTCTTCCTGATTTCGGACCACCGTGGTCAATATGAGCTGCATAGTTAGAGAGACTCAAGAAATGATCCCAAGCCTAAAGACACAAAGTCTTCACTACATTAAGGACACATTAAGGGAAACGGATGCTCCATAAATACTCAGTTACTGCTTGGAAACGTTTCTCTTTTCCTACCTTGAAAGCTGTGGTCTGTCCAGGCTGCCTGAGCCAAACTCAACTCAACCAGAAAGTTTCGGATCAGTATATATCCCTTCAATCTGTCTTCCTAAAACAACCCCAGTAAAACATCCACACCATGGAAAACGAAGGCTAATGTTCTTGTTTCAGAAAGTCTGAAGATCTACACCATGGAAACATGTTTCCTTTTAAAACCCTCCTGTGGAATCCTGTACAATGATATTATATTGACACCAATAAGCAGATAATCAGCTGTTAACTTATAAATGGGCAATTTTGTCTAAATAAGTTAAAGGCAACACCAAAATCTAAAATCAATAGTTTTAAATGCTAGAAATGGAGTTCTAAATGTAAAATATGAAAAATGGATAGTCATGTTGAGATTACATTTAAAAGTGTTACATTTGATTAGTGTAATATAGAGACTGAGAATGTTTCCGCTGGTGCACAACCAGGTAAGTTAAAACTCCAGACCCAACAGTTTCCTCCTAAATCAACAGTGACCTGATAATGCCTAGCAGCCAAGCTTCTCTACATCGCCACAGTTTGACCTTAAAATAGTCCCAAACTCAAATCCCAGGACTCTGTTTTGGCAGCACATACATACAGTGCTGTACTGCAAATCACTGGAGCATATGTTTCAACCATATATTCCAACAAAAGCAAATATATTTTGCCTTTCACCCATTATGCCAAGAATTAGGCCAAATTAGTTCACCAGAGACTAATGCACGGAAACATACGTTTACACCTAACCGTCAGCTGGAGTTGAGACAAGAGCCCTCTAGACTTTTATTTCACATACAGTAGATAAAGGAAGCCTTAAAGTGTCTGTCTGGACTCCTGTGCACCCATAGTGCTCCTGTGTCTGGTCTGCTGGGGTTTAGAGGGGCTAAATCTCCCAATGCTGTTCTCTATGATTCATTTAAATTGGCTTTATTTAGACACTCCTCATTTCCTCCTACTGAGGGGAAACATTTAGCATCCCACGATCCCCTAGGGCATGTTGGTCCGCTCAAAACTGCCATTTCCACAGCTAGCGTCCTCACGGTCGCTAAACCAAAACTATGAAGCGTCGGTTTAAACGTATAGGCAGATAGAGAAGTGTATGTTCAGAAGGAGAATGAGAGAGAGAAAGGACGGACAGACAAAAGACCGTCAAGACAGATTGGATGGATAGATGGACAGAAGGAAAAACACATATAGACAGAAAGAAGGATGGACAGAAAGATAAAGACCGATAGAACAGGTGGACAGAGAAAAAAGCAAGATGCATGGCAGGACAATAGGAGAACAAGACATATAAAGAAAAAACAGACACCAAGAGAGATGGATGGATGAAAAGATTGAACAGACAAACACAGACAGCTGGACAGAAAGACAAAAACAGAGAGAGAGGAGAAACAAAAAGGCAAAGTGAAAGAAATGTGAATTAAAGGATGGAAGGAAGGAAGAAAGGAACAAACTGAAACAAAGACGGCAAGAAGGACGGACAAGACATATGAGCAGAAAAATAAACAAACTGAAAGAAAGAAAGAAAGAAAGAAAGAAAGAAAGAAAGAAAGAAAGAAAGAAAGGAGACAGTAAGAAGGACAGATGGACAATTACAACAAGAAAGAAAGAAAGAAAGAAAGAAAGAAAGAAAGAGAAAGAAAGAAAGAAAGAAAGAAAGAAAGAAAGAGAAAGAAAGAAAGAAAGAAAGGAGACAGTAAGAAGGACAGATGGACAATTACAACAAGAAAGAAAGAAAGAAAGAAAGAAAGAAAGAAAGGACAGTAAAGACTCAGTAAGAAGGACAGATGGACAATTACAAGAAGACAGACAGAAAGATGAAAAAGAAAAAGCAAGAAAGAAAGAAAGATTTGCTAGAATACCCAGATGAGTAATACTCCTAATCTTCAAACCCAGAAACTGTAAGGGAAAGCGAGGGATGGAAGTCTTTAGGGCTCACATTGTTACTGTCAGACAGGGCACATAAATTAAGCTCTGCCACACACTGAAGCCTCACTCCATACATCACCCCACAAGACCAGAACAATCACTATTATGCTTCAAATGTTTCTCTTTTCAATTCAACATAAAACCTAATTCTGCTTAACAAAAAAAGAAACCATTCCACTTAAGAGCCATTTTCACCAGCTGACATAAAGGGCACTATTGTGCAGTGACGCCCAGGGATCTGAGCGTCATTCTGGGCTCGAGTCCGGCACTCAATCGAAACCGTCGGAGCCCACGTCCATGAGACAAATGGGGAGTCTGATGTATAAAACATAAAATTTGCCATGGACCTGGTTGTCTGTTACGCAAATAAATAGAGAAGACTAATTACCTTGAAAACAAGGTCGTGTGGCATTTTTCCATTTTAGGGGAACGTTTCACTTGGGGCAGCCGCCCACCCTCTTAATATTTCAAAGACAGTTTAGAATGAATATGACTTTGGTGGCATGCAAACAACTTGTGAAATGATTGTTACCATATGACGATGGTCCTTTAACCGCCAGCGGACTTTTAGACAAAGGTTGCGACGTTTACATGACGAAAAGTGGTTAACACAGTGAACATCCAGGTGTTCCTTGTGTGCTGCACAGTTAGGAGCTGAGCGACACTTCAAGATGTGTAATGTCAAAGACCAGAATTCCCTCCGGAGATATTATATGCTTAAGGGATGTTCAGATTCAGAGAAGTTTTATTCTAAGCCCTGCCTAAAATAAATCACAAGTGCCCAGTGACATCAAAGAGCTCAAATGGCTCTGTAGACCCGACTTGTTTAGGCTGGGGAGACAGGAGAGGTTTGTGAGAAGAATATCACAAGGATTCACAGCAGCCGGGAACAGTCTGGATTTTTAATAGGTGATTCAAAGAGGAAGAGAAGGTTAGGAGTACATTGAGATAAAAGCAAAACTTCTTCATTAACATTGATGTGAGATGATGTGCTGTTTCCTTGCTGACTAATGTTATCCGGCAAGTTACAATGGCGATAATCAGAGGATTTTTTTGCTTCATCATGGCTACCTCACCAGCTCTGTTAAAAACCTGCAGGCATCTGCTTGTAGACAACAGCATATACTCTAGGGAGCCAGGCTATTGTGTGATTCTACAACATTCCCCAAGTTCTTCAGCAGCCTGATCCATCATTGCATTAAGCCTTGCTATATTATGTCAACGTTCATATTATTACTACTAAAAAACCTCCAAAGACTCAAGGGCTCTGGTCTGTAGAAGCTGCCCCCACTGCTCTCTTGCCTTCTACATTCAGAAGTTTTCTACACTCAACCAGCAGAGGCATAGTTTAGTTTCAGGGGTCAAAGGTCCAAAGGAGCTCAGGGTTAAACCAATTTTAACAACTCGTGATACTGCTGTCATCACCTACAGTATGTGAGGCCTGATGCCAGAGTACTGATCTTGCAGAGTTGCACTTAAGACCTCACGGGAATACATAAAGGTGACCTCGGACTGGGTCTGGTTCTCAAAACTAGGGCAAAACAAAATTTTCAAAATCAGCTAGTCAGGGGGGTTGCCTGAGCAACTAGATTTCTGGTAGCCCTGGATGCTTAAGCTTGTTTTGGATTCACCTGACCATACTAGGTTAGGGGATTGACGGTTCAAGTTACTCACAATTCGGTTTGTAGTTAGTCACGATTTCAGTACGGTTCTGTATATGCTATGTTTACGGAAAAAACTACTGTCAAATAAAAATTAAGAACATAAGAACAAATACTCTAACTATAAGCAACAGCACAGAAATAAATACAATATTGCAAAGGTACAAATAAAATAAGTGCTTTTCAGGTTTTTTAGGTAGGTCTAACAGTTTTTAGGTGCAGAAGTTAAATAAAGTAATCAAATGTAAAATAACACCGCATATTTGATTGTATAAATTAAAGATTAATTTCTTGTCTTTTGCTGTTTGATCAACACTAACTCTTTCCCCGCCATTGACAAGTTTTTATGGGAATCTGTGTTCTAGGAGTATTACGGTAAGGAAACCCCTAGCGCATGCCCATAATGAGTTACGGGACTTCCAGGTCTTCCAGGTGCGAAATACAATACAATATTCATTGTCATGTTCATTATGTATATTCCAAAAAATGGAGAGTATCACGACGCATGCACGCGCTTTGATCTTAATGTAAACAATGTAAGCGTGTGTTGCTGCTGACACAGAACACGCAAGTGCGCGCTTTGATCGGAACGTAAACATATGTTGTTTATGTCCAATTCAAAGCGCACGCATGCGTCGTGATACTCCCCAAAATGGCGCTTTAGGGTGATGCGGAGTAGACGAAATTGTTGAATAAAGTTGTTATTTTTGTTTTCTTTGCACACAAAAAGCATTCTTGTAGCTTCATAAAATTATGTTTTTACCGATGTTCTTACTACATTTCTGGACCTTGATCATGGTAGTACACTTGCTGTCTATGGAGGATCAGAGAGATTTCGGATCTAATAAAAAATATCTTCATTTGTGTTCCAAAGATGAACGAAGGTCTTACAGTTTTGTAATGACACGAGTTTGAGTAATTAATTACAGAATTTTCATTTTTGTGTGAACTATCCCTTTAATGCAGGGCTCCAGAGATGTCTACTTTAAACTTGACGAGATGCAGTGCCCAAAGACATCATGCTGAAAATGCATAAATCATACATGAAGTCTCGGTCTTGTTCTGGGTGAAGTAAAAAAATAACAACAAATAATTTCTAACGATGCACTGTCAAATTGCGGCTTTGTTCAACTCAATTATCTGCAGAGCCAGGAGGTTAGAAATACCAAAGATAAATGAATGATTATACTATGTTCCCCCTCATTCCCTTTTCTTTCTTCTCCTCGCCTCTTTTCCCGTCTCGTCTCCTGTTTTTCTCTCCCCTACAGCACAACAGTGACAAATGCATTTGCGAGAGAGATAAAAATGGCAGCCTGTAAAAAATAAAGAAATAATAATCATGTGCAGATTTACATGGGGAGGCCGGGAAAAAATTAATTCACTCAAAATCTACAATTTCAAACAGCTACAAAAATATTTTTCCACCAAACACGCTCCAGATGGTGGTGAGCTCCCAGCTTCACCTCTGAAATTCCCTTATTATATTGTTTGTGGTACAACAATGCATGTTCCTATTAGGAATGCTAATTTTTTAAATTGCTGATAAGCATCTAAACAGCACTGTGGTCCAGACGGCATATCTCTGATCAGCATGAGGTGTTAGCTTCCTGTTCTGAGATCTCCATAGGAAGGAAGTGATCCTTTAACAGATGAGGTAATCCAGTTTGAAAATTACAGCATCATCTGACTTCACTGGCGTCCACCGCTCCATTTAGAATCAGGCTTGCTGTAATAGCGCCATTGTTCAGATTAGAAAAAGCTAAAAGTCTGAAACCATTACGCAGAGGCTGATAAAAACATCAAAGTCTTATTTCAGTTTTCCTATTGGTATTTAATACTTTACATGTTAGCAATCAACAGTTTTACATTCCCTTCTTTTTGAATTACTTCTAAGCTTGCCAGACTGAAGCTCAGAAGTATTACTGTAAATTTTTGAATTTATTTGCATTTATGCATTTTAATTCATCTATTTAAAACAATGGTGAATTTAAATATAATAATTTAAATTAATAATAATTACATTATAATAATATACTACAATGTATATAAAAATATATTATTAATTTAAATTATATATACATAGAGAGAGAAACATCATAATATTATAAACATACAGTACTCAATAATATTAAAACATCATAATATTTTAAACATACAGTACTTAAAATGGTTTTACAGATCACCTTTGAATATGCAATGACCATGTACAATAAAATATCCAATATATTGGTACATACCAATAAATAATAAAACAAAATCTGCATTATCAACCTATATAGTACCAATATATTCTGCATCCCTATACTCAATGCAGTCAACAAAGATGAAAATTTATCAAATGATTACAAGCGCCGGCAAACCAACTGAAGCTTCAGTGGCTGCTGTTTAAAGAACCAAGCATTCAGATGAAAGTAAGGAAGTCGTGTCCATCAGGAGACTGGATTTTGTGCGTGTTTTAATTAGGTCAGGGGCAAAAATATAACAGAGACCAATCCTGTAAGAAATCCCCTCCGCCTGTTTGATCAATATCCACACAGACAAAGGGCTTTGTATTAGATCACTTCACAGCTCTGAGACAGGGTGGGGTGGGAGAGATGTGGCACTTTGCTCTCAGAATGACTTGTTAACTCAAATTCTTTGATTACAGAAAGCGCAATGACTTTGTATTGCTCATAAAGTACATGCCTTCATTGTGCTTTTTAGTGTTGTGGTGGAATGATTTGCTCCCTCTTTAGCTGTGCATAATGGTTTGCATCTGTGTGGCAGGAGGTACAGTGAGGCCTCTGTAGATTTCATACGGTGGAAAATAAGGCTGCTGAAGATTAAGACCAATTTCCCTTGTGGTAAATAAAAATGGGTTTATGGGTTCCTTTAGTTTGTCAAACAATTTCTACGGGTTTTGATTATGCCACAAGCAGGATCACAGAACGGTGCTGATGTAGGAGATGTTGCCTGAACAACATCATTGCAAACAATCAGAAATGTTCCAGAATGGGAATGGCACCATGTGCAATGAAATTTCATAAACAATGAAACACCCGTAAACATATAGTGACAAATGAACTGTGGATTCGTCCATGAAGGACTATTAAGGACTTGCAAATTACAGTAATTCATGTCAGTTTAAAATCCGTTGCACTTCATTCCCATATCCTATTTGTCCTAATCTTACATCAGTCTTCTTTCCCCACACCTGCCACCCCATGGGTGTTGATTACCATAGTAACAAGGTTGCTAAACCTAGCTAACGGCCCTTTTTCCTCAACCACTCATTTAAAACTGGTTTGTAGACAGCAGACATCACTCCAGACGTTACACTCCACTACCCTTACAGATCAAACCTCGATGAGATCCACGGAGGAACAGACGTCTTGTTTTGTGTGTGCTGTCACACAAAACCAACACCAAAACTAGAATAATTAACAAGGAACCCGTTTACTCAATGGATATTAGGGCTATGTGATGAAATGACAGCCAACTTCAGTCAACTGACAAAACACAATCGTAGGTCTGATACATCAGGAGACACATTAGCAGCCTGAGGAAGGCCTATTTTAATATGACCTTGATACAGTGAAAATGCATACAGGAGACAAGTGTTAATGACTCTAGAGGGTGTCTATGGACTATAAATGATGACCTGGGAGAATTGCATAAAGACATTATAGAAACATACTGTAGAAATACAAACATGAAGTCAGGGGTACTAGATAATAGTGGTTGACAATTATGGGTTTTAAATGACAAATGCCAATGGGTCAACCAGAGGTTGAGAGGTTTTCAAAGTGACCCACATTTGGTTTTTGACCACTGAAAATCTGTACAGTTTAACGATTTACACCTGGAGCCATATTGAAATTCCAATATCTCTGGAACTGAACCAAATAGGGCCTTAAAAATGAAGATGCCAATAGGAAAGTTTGTTAAGACCCATTGTCTAAAAGGGCATTAAGATATCTTTAATACTTTTTGAGTTACAGGCCTGCAAACTTTGGAGAAAAAACTTGAAAAGTGCTGTTTCCCCATTTTTGAACGGTCACCATTGGCACATAATGCAACAAAGACAACTAAAGTTAACAGATTTTACTAATAGACCTACCAATCTCTGTGTAAAAGTAACATAATGATGCTGCCATTTTTCTGAAGTCATTTTTAAGCCCCTGTAATTTGGCTCTGAATCTCAGGAGAAAATTGCAATTTTGACCCCCCTCTACAAAATAGTGTATTACATATGACATGTGACATAACATTTTGGCTTTCATCACTATACATGTTTATCTTTCTTCAGAAAAAAATATTAGATATAAAAAATTATATCTATATTTATTTATTTTATTAATCCAGATATGAAAGAAAGCTTCCCTGATCAGACTTTGGTATTGAGAAATTCCACAGAGACTTCAAGCTGTCTTTTAGCTAATTATGAGTATGGCTCCTCTATAGTTACTGGATCTTAATTTAACAAGATGATGATAATTAGATATGATAATTATCCACGGCACAGTAACAATTAAACCATTGTTTTACACCTATATAATCTCACCCACATGCGTGTTTGTATGTATAAACCCACAGCCTGATACTTAACCACATAAACCACACACAGCACACCTTCAACCACACAAAACATGCAACCAGTATAAGTTTAAGGGGGAAATGGGTTCAGTAAAATAAAAATAAAAATATACAAACATAAGAAAACCTCATTGTGTGTGTGCACACTTGTAGCTCTACCAAGATACAATAACATGACACCAGTCAATCACGATTATGAATAGTATCTATTGCAACATAACATCAACATGCAAACCTTCCAGAAATGACTCTGGAATTTAAATTTCAATACCATAAAATAATTATTTAATGCATAATTGCACATTTTATTTAAGCCAAAGATCTATTTAAGCGCCTTTTCTTCTAAAAATGTCCAGTCAAACCAGAAGAGACAGATGATGGACAGTGGAAAGGCGGGCTGTGCGACTGAAGGAGCTCTGGAGGAAGGGACGGCTCTTTGTTCTGGTAGAGAGGAGATCTCTGGGGAGAGCTGGTGTTATTCTTTACCAGTGTGATACCAGCATGGCTCACTGCCCACAGACTATCTGCTTCCATTTTACTCTCTTTTGTCATGTAATTCTCTTGTTCAGTTAGTCCGATAAGAGTGCACATTTTACGAGATAGCAAAATATCCAAGAAGATGGTTTTGTTTCCACAATGAAGGGCTATTTATCGTCACATATTTGTGTGTGTGTTTGTGCACAAGTTTTACTTACAATGGATCACACTTATAAATTATTAGTCCACTTCTCATGTCCTTGAGGGGAGGCCAGGCAGACATAACACAGACCTGCACACACACACACACACACACACACACACACACACACACACACACCTAAAACAGCATAAAATATGGAAATGTCTAAAAAAGGACAAAAGGGACCATTGCCAACCAGGCCATCAGCTGAAAGCAAATTACTACCCCCTACACACAAATCCTACGGACACACACACACATGCACAATCACACCACAGACACACATACCTCCCTCCTCCTCGCTGTCGGATCTTCATGGTAACCATGACTACTGGCACAATTCCTTGCTAATAACTCACACCACATGCCGACATCTTTCTCCATTCTCTCTCACTCTAACACACACACACTATATACATATAGCAGATGGAACAATGGTGAATAATGAACTGATCTGTTAACTGTTAGGAACTTTTTCAATTAAAACTGCAGAAGGGTCAATGATATGGTGCTCATTTTTTGTCCAGAATTAAATGTTATTTTGATGCTGTTTTGATACTGTTCTGATATAATAATGATGAAAAATGAAAAACAATTAAAATTCGTTATTGTTTTATACTGTTCTGATATCATAATGATGAAAAAGCCTCATTAAATGATTTATGTCAGAAAATTATTGAAAAGAAAACCTTTATAAAACCTTTACAATAATATATATGATAATTTGACATTTGTCTGAAGGTTTGTTTAGGTTGCAAAAATGTCATGTGGAGCGACTCCCCAAAAGAACAATGATATTTATGGTTAATAATTTAAGATATTTGTAAAAAATAAATAAATAAAATAAAATAAATCTACCTTGAAATATATATATATATATATATCCCAACAGGCACACAACAGGCACACAACATCATAAGACGTTGATATTTGGTTAAATTTTGGTTGCGACGTCGGGTGACCAAAATTCAATGTAAATCCAACGTCTAATGTCAATGTTAAATTGATGTCCAATACTGACGTCAGCTGACGTTGAGATTTTGTTGTTTTTAGGTTGTGTAACCAAAATCCAACGTTAAGTCAACGTCAAATTGACGTCAATCCGATTTTCATTTTCAACCAAAATGCAACGTCTGTCCGACGTCATGTCCAACGTCAACCTGACGTTACATAGACGTCTGGTGCCTGCTGGGATATATATATATATATATATATATATATAATATATATATATATAGATAGATAGATAGATAGAATACATAGAGTACATTTCTGAGAACTCTGCTTGTGCTTTACACTAGATTTTGTAGAGGATTCTTCTTTTTCTTTATCACGGACACTCTTAAATGTCATTGACCCAGAAACATCTGAACTGCGAGTGAAAGCCTCTCAGATTGCCTGATTTATCACTATTTGTTGCTGTAGCACACAGCACACAGTTAACTATGTCAATAATATGGTTGTAATTTATATGTGTAAGTGCATGTACTAACTGTACGAAAGTGTAAACAGCCAAACAAAACAAAACGCATCTTCTCTCATAAACAGCTGCCTTTAACAGCATCATATTCTGCTCTCAAGTATCCACTCATAAGAGCTTTCATAAGATGAATACACTCTTAAACAGTTCAGGCACAACCATCTGGCGCTCGGCGCAGATTCAGGGTTATCCAGGGACGCACTGCTGCTATTTTTCAGCACCTGGATCTGAGTGATCCGTGTTTGATTCCTGTATATGAATTGATTAGTTGGAAACCATCCAATAATGGCACAGCCTCTCCGCAAGACAGCTGAGAGCTTTTATTGAACGTTCAAGAGTCCGGAGATCTTATCGGACGTTTCTGTTTGATCAGCGCTGGCCCATCTACCCAATCTTTAGAAGAAACAGAGTGAAAGAAACATCTCCACCTCATTATGAGGGGCGCAGGGCTCTTTATTAGAAGTCAATGATCTCCGCTTGCAGGTGGAGCAGGTTGAGCCAGATGATCCGGTCAAGTTCTACTGCAATCACGGAGCGTTCTCATATCCGTTAAGCAGCGAGAGCGCTGCATTCCAGGGGTAAACTCATCCCGAGGCAAAACACTTGAGCTCAGAGCAGTGCGTGCTACTGGAACAATGATTATTGGTCCAGCACACCATAGACGGCTATTGAACCAGGGTCAAAATCATCACCTGGAGTGTAGAAGACAATCGTTATCACCACTGCTGGCGGAAATAGTTTCCACAGAATGCCATAATTTTAAAGGATTATTCCAGGTTCAGTAGAAGTTAAGATCAAATAAAAGCAATTGTGGGATAATGTTGTTTACCACAAAAACTATTTTTGGCTTATCCCTCCTTTTCTTTAAAAAAACATTTCTTATAAAACAATGCACTACATTCATATGTTGGGGTCGGGGTCAGCAAGAAATTCTTACAAAACAATCTTTTGCTTAACAAGGCTGCATTCACTCGAAATTAAAAACAGTAATATTATTAAAATTTAAAACAGCTGTTTTCAGTTTCATATACTAAAAAAGAATTTATTCCTGTGATGCAAAGCTGAATTCTCAGCATCCATCACTCCAGTCTTCAGTGTCACATGATCCATCAGAAATTATTCTAATATATTGATTTGCTGCTCAAGAAACATTTCCTATTATTATCAATGCTGAAGACTGTTATGCTATTTTTGGAAACAGTGATATAGAATTTTTCAGGATACTTTGATGAACAGAAAGTTCAAACTAACTGAATTTATTTATTTATTTATTTGTAAAAATCGAAGTATTTACTGTCACTTTTGATCAATTTAATGCATTATTGCTGAATAAAAGTATTGATTTCTGACCCCATACTTTTGAACGGTAGTGCAAGTTTTTAAACCCCTCATATACTGGCCCCATTTACTAACATTGTAAGCATGAGCTCTATATGAAAAGGCATTATGAATTCCAATGAACATCTCTTTCCTTTCAGCCCATGAGTGACAGCAGACATAGAGCCTGGCGCACACAGACTGAACGCAGCTACTGGAACTCTCTCCCCTATTCACTGCAATATTTTTAAGCATCCCGCACAAGTTTGATCAGCCTGACAGAGACGTGAATTCAACAATCTTATTTTTCCAGGCTCTGCAGCCCAAGGTATTTTCAATAGGCCTACAGAGGCCATCCTTTCACGATCTGAAACAAACGTGGACTGGAAAAGAAAAGGCTATGCCAACTGAAACCACTTTGAACGGTAGGATCAGAAACACATTGCAACATTTGTGTCACAATGTGCAAACTGAGACAACTACACAAACGGGCCAAAAAAGATTGGCCACAAAAAGATTTAAAAAGCCATTTTCGCCAGAATAAAAATATTAAAACATCTAATCAGCTGAAAAAATGACGGATGAATTTACAAACATTTTTATGCTTATATGAAGACGAGAGCTAAAATAAGCGATGCAAGTGGATGTAAATCAGTACTTAAGCGCTGAACTGGCCTGAATACAAAACCTTGATTATAAGTCACTCCAAACTAATATGACAGCTCAAGGGGAATAAAACAGGCACAATGTGTGGATTTTGAGTGGAAGCACCTCCGTGTCTTTCTCCTCGGCAGTCAGGGTCCTTTCCACAGAGTTAAATCTCGCAGAGCCACGCTTGGATGCCAACTCAAACAAGTTTACCCAAACCCTGCCAAGGGTAGATGAATCAACTCAGCGTGAGGTTTGGAAAAATACAGTAAGCTCCCTTTCCCATCAAACAAAAACCTCAGGTTAATGTACAGCCTCTTAAAAGTAAAGCAAACAAATCTTAAAAATACTGACAGGGCATTATGTAATGGCAGCACATGGAGGGAAATAACAGTCCTGCGAGTGAAGCTGAAGGCCAGAGGGTTCAATGAGTGGCAGAAAAGTGGCGAGATCTCACAAAGACGAGCTGGCAGAGCTTCAACCGAGTGGGATAGAGGTCAGAGACGAGACCACCAGGGTGACGGCAAGATTACTGGGTGTGTTGGAGGGATAATCTAGGTGCCTGACAGTCTGCTAAGCAAGGATGGGTTAGAGAGACCACAATTAATGGCACCGTGTGTATATGTGCCCTGTTTATTGGCACGTCGGATTATACAGGCAATTGTTTAGGACCGAAAAGATGGAGCGAGCGAAAAAAGAGGAGATTACCGCCGCCACGCTGTGGTTCATGCACTAGTCCAACCTTAGCGTAGGTCCGCAGGCTTTAATGGACTGTTCGCCTCTACCTGTTCATTAAATCAATACAGCAGGTATTATTACTGGCTGCGTCTGGTGCGCACTGTAGCCTTGTAATTAAATTTCACTAATCTAAGCTCTTTGATGGAAAAGGCTTAAAAAAGGGAGGGAAAGGTCTGCTTATTTTGGAGGATGGACACCATAGATTGAAAGAAGGAGACTGTAGTCTGAAATAGAAAGTAAAGATTGAGTGAGAACAGCATTTGATATGTGAAACAAAGGTAGATTGTGAGCAATTACCCATCTCTAGTCGCCTCTCCTAATTTCCTTTTCACTAAACTCTAATCGCTTTTATTCAAGCCTCATTAGGCTCTTTGACTGGATGCATTTTTGCCCCTGTGCAGCACCGAGATCTAAACTAGCTAAGCAGATTTGAACTACAGCAGCTAGCAAGAGGGGAAGAGATTGAGGGATGTTTGTTGAAGAAATGCTTAAAGGGACAGTTCACCCAGAAGTGTAGATTCTGCCATAATTTATTCGAAATATCATCTTTTGTGCTCCACAGAAGAATGTAAGTTGATTCTTAGTCGCAGCTGCATGGTGAGCCCAATATACGTAATTGATATTTTTCAGTGGCCTTGTTTTCTAGAGATTTTCTAGAATACTGTGTACTTAACATCTTTTATTAGGCAATGAACTACACAGCCCATGAAGCACTGCGACTGACGCAGTTAAAGAAATGACAGTATAGTAAAAAAACTAGACATTTACTAGGAAATATCTGAAGTTTACTGCAAAATAATATGTTGTTTGAGCACTGCTTCATGAGAGTAGTAGCTGAGGAAAAATAAACTTTCATGCAAAGTTTAAAGCACATACTGGACATTTCTCTTCATTTTGCCTATAAACAATGAATGGATAATATTAAAGGGATAGTTCACCCAAAAAGGAAAATTTTGTCATTAATTACTCACCCTCATGTCGTTCCAAACCTGTAAGACCTTCTATTAAAGATTTAAATTGTATTTAGTTATTCTTACTTGGAGAATTATCATCATTCGCCTGATTTGATATGCTCTAGGCGCCCTGACGCTTTGAGAATTGCTGCTCTGAAATCTCCTTTTGACCACAAAGAATTATACATGTGAGACATAACAAAACCAAGACACAACAGTGGAAAATTGCGGTTGTCTACATTTCAGATTTTGTCACAGGAACTATTGTAATACTGAGGAGACAAATGAGCAATGGAAAAATACAAGTGTTTGCAGATTTACATTGTTAAGATGCTAAACAAACTTGTGTATCCTGTTACTGCTGTTTGTTTGTTCTCTCAGACGACAGCTTTATGTCTTGACCGAAGCTGGATTTCTCGATTATAATGTAATATCTCATGAGACTTTTCCGGATCGTATCTAACCATCTCCAGAAAATGACCAGATGGCTTCTACTTACCTACAATCATGCTAGGCCATCTCTGTGTTTCGTCTTTATCTCTTTTTATATCAAATATGACACTCTGGGAAAATTATCCAAAATGCTGACCTCACCGCACAAAGGAATCATCACCTCTAAAGCCATCAACCACCTGCTGTCCCGTGAAGCAACTCTCCAACAGCAACATTCTGGACCCTAAGGATTCATACATGGTAATAGTCATCTCAACACATCATGAAATTCAATTAGCTGATCTTAAACAGCACCACTGCCCCTGAAACCTTTGAGCTTGCCAGTCTCAACACTATGTCACCAGATACAGCCACAGCTGCTCTGCTTTACCCTGAGACAACAGCAGTGGAGATCAGGCTTGCAAATGAGCGAAGGTCGAACAGCCACAAGAGTAGAGGGAAATGCAAACAATCAGTGCGAAAAATATAGAGAGAAATAAAAGAATGATGAGGAAATCAAACAGAATTGAAGATAAAGAAATGATAGAGGTATGAGAAGAAATCAGGAGAGCACGGCTTTCTAGAATTCTTAATTCTGATTTTTTTTTTTTTTTAGTTTTATTAAAGACCTCTTAATCCCACACAATTTTGTTTAGATAAATGAAAAATAAAAACACTAAAAATTGGTTTTAAATGAAATATGCACTTATGCAACATGCACACACACCCAAAATAAGTAAATACTGTAAATAAATGAAGAGTTCAGATGCAAAAGCCTCTAAGTGCTGTTTGAAATTTTCTTCTAAAATGAGCATTTTTATCAGGCATGTGTAGATTCAGTAATTTCACTTTTATGGCAAGGAATAGGTTATTTTCATAGCCATTAAAGTGAAATAACTGAACAAACATAGGAGCCTAATAAAAATGCTCATTTTAGAAGAAAATTTCAAACGGCACTTAGACGCTTTTGCATCTAAATTCTTGAAATATATTTTCTTATTTTTCTTATCTTTAGCTTCTTTTCTAATCTAGTCGTGTAATAAATCTGACATTGTGTATTACGATTATTTTTTGCTCTTTGACGAATTGATTTTGTTCCTCTTTTGTGAGTCAGTTTGGATAAAAGTATCTGGTAATATAGTGAATAAATGCATAAATGTAAATGTCTATATAGTATGAAAAATGGATATTCATTTTGAAATTTGTTAAAGATTACATTTAATTACTAAATTATCAGTTTTTTCATAATAACGACAGCAAATAAGGTAATCTAAATGTAAAATAGGAGAAATGAGGATGCATATTAAATATCAACCGATAGAAAAAATGCATAGTGTAAGAATTTTAAGAATAATGTAAGCATTTCACTACAAAGAGGTTGAAGGGAACCAAACTGTATAACACAATACAATTCTGGAAAAACTGAGTGGAGGAAATGAAGAAAAGGCTGATGCCTCACGCCATATGGGGTGAGAATTCAAACAAATGAGGCATACTGGCACCCCACGTCCAAAGGACCGAGATTTCAACCCGTATTTGAGATTAAGAACATTTATAAAACTGGTGATGTGTTTGTTTAGTGACTTTACTAATTGTTTTGCTTTAATAGAAAGGGGTTTAATGGGCATAAAAAAGGAGGTTTTATCGAAAACTTGGGCAACTCACATGGATATTTTTCACCATTTACAGACAACAAAAAAGTTTTGTGTGCTCTACTGCCGAATGGCACAGACTATGTGTAGGTAGTCTGGATCTTGTTTCCGGTGGGGGACTTTTCAACGTGACCCCACCAGGGGGCTGGTCTTGTGTTACAGGAAGCTGTTCCCCAGGTAGCTTCCTCTACAAGCATCAGTCCAGATGTTCTCCAAGGCCCAGTTTATTAAATGTGATTAGTCTACAGGACAAAAATCCCATTCAACACAAAAGTGCATACAATTGGTCCGACAGGTGAAGAAAAGTGTTTTCTGCAGTTTAATGTGGAGAATGTAACACTAGCTGCACCTGTGAACATAAACTCTCTACCCTGCCAAAAAGAAATATGTAGCACACAATAAATCCATATGATGCAAATGAATTGTTTTAGGCACTGAAGAGATGTCCAGTTCAACCTAACCCTGAGCTGCCAAGGCACGACTCAGGAAAAGATCTTTCTTCCTCCGAGAAGAGAACGTAAACACTATAGATTCTCTCAAATGTGAAAGTAATCAAGGCACATACTGTAAGAATGATATGCTCTTGATGACACTGGGAGATTTGTTTGTCTATATTTTGTCCTGAGTGGGTGTAAGTCCATTTCTCTCTCATTTGTTCTGAATTAAACTTATATGTTCCAGACCACCTATAAGAGACACTTTAAATGCATCAGACCGAAAAGTGACAGACTTACTATCAGATGTGAACAGGAGGGAACTGACCTTTGGTTTTATGGGTGGACAATGTACACTGGCTTTGAATCCGTTTCTTACATTTCGATGGAAAGAGTAACGGTTCTAATAGAAAAGCCCAAAGGCTGATACATGAGCACATTGGGTGGAGAGACCTCTGTTCAATACATACAGAAGGGTCCTTCTTATCCCCACACGCTACAGGGACTGTCCCGAACAGGGTTTGGTTTGCACGCCCCACTCACGAAATCTGTCGGATGGCCAGAACAATGAACAGAAAAACTAGAGCAGACTGCTTCCGTGAGAAACTACTCATGGGAGAAGAAAGGAAACTGAAATATAAATAAGAGGCAGTTTTCTCTTTCAGCAGTGTGTAAATAATACACCATTCTATTCTATAGATAAGCTTAGTTAAACAGGCATGTTTTTGGAGGAAATGGCTGGACTAGCAGTGAGTGTTTGTGTTGGGGGATAGTGGTTGAAATTTAAACTACTAAAAATATACATTCATCAATCCAATCTTTCATTCACGACTACTAATCAACGTCTTAAAATTCCCAAAGACAAATGCATATTTATTCTGAGGTGTGCTAAATTTAATATTATGTAACATCAGTTTATTATATAAACACTAATTAAACACAAATCCGTTCTCTATCAATTTAAATAGCAAATTCACTAAGATATAATGCATTTATTGCTATACGCTGTCTGTTTTGGTGTGCGTTTCACTTTGATATCTCAAGAAAGATTATGCAAACTCTAAACGCAAAAGGCAAGCCACAATTCCCCATCTTAGATATAATGATCTTCTCTATTTTGTGATGAATAGCTACAGCCATGATTAATAGAAAATGTATACAAACATCTCTATGAAATGAAATTTAGTTTACCACCTGTAATAGCGTGATTATAATTATGCCAGGCAAATAGTGTTAAGTGAACAAGGCACAATCTATTATGATCCTAATATACATAAAAAGGAGACAAGTTTGCGCTTAAGTATTGATAGCATAATTTTAGTCCATTTAGGGTCTGGTTAAACTACATAGATGGCAGGTGGTGCATGAATAAGATGTAAGTTTTTTGTGCTGAAATATGTTCCAAAATGGTGCCACTGTTTAGTGAATTCACCCCTCAGTCTTATTGATAAATTACTGCACACTCCAAAGTTTCCAGTTGTATGAAAACGTTAATGGGACAAAAAGTGATTCAGAAATGAACCAAAAGTCTACAGTGTCTAGGGCAGAAAACACTAAGACAATCCAAGTCTTGTTGCTTAGTGGATCAGAACCAGTGACCACAGCCCATTTGGTGGTATACATGCCAATGTGTACGGCCTTGTGCCATAAGGACTGATGCTACTGAGTCCTCGATACCAAAAAAACCCACCTATCCTAGTTTAGTCCAGTGAGACCAAAAGGAAATATGCTGGGATGAAACTTACTGCAAGTGTACTGAAAAACCAACTGTGCTGCTGTGTGCCCTAATTTAAATGGCTCTCTGCTAAACTTATCTTCATATCTTCTGGTTTCATAGAATTCTTTCTAATATCCCCTTGTTTCCAAGATTCACCAAACGATCTCTATTGTTCACTTTAAGATTCCTTTTTATTCCTGACTTTTATGTATCCCTCTATGTCTGTGGCAAAGCTTCTCATTGTCTCTCTATCTGTCTTTTTCACTCCCTCTCCAACTTCTTCTCCATACTGTGAACCCACATACCAAATTCCACCGAACACTGACCAGCGACTCTTTCCAAATATATGTTAAATGAACCAGCAACAATGTGGAATTCCAGTATTTATCTAACAAAGTTTGTTCTGGAGGGTATTTTTCAACAGATGCTTCTGTTGGAAACGGACATTACAGAGGTCCTTTGAAGTCTGGAATCGCTTATTATTGGGGAAAAAATGGAGGAAAAAAAGAATACATGCCCTAATTTTCATTTCTTTTCCACAGGGGTAAAAACAGCTTGAGAAAACAGTTGGCTCAGTTGCCACATGGTGGCAACAATTATCATGGCAACAGACTTAAACCAACATTTCAAAAGAACAACAAAGCACAATTTTGCCATCTGCCAAGCAACTCTTTCTGCAAGTCTCCATGACAGGATAACATCTGCTAATCGTGTGTCATAATTACAAATTGTCTTGGTGAGTGAAATTACAAATTTTCAATGCTACACAACCATGAATCGTTCAAGCAATATAAAAGACCCAAAACAAATATATGCAATACTTCTAAATTATGTTTCAAGACATATTGGATGGTATGTAAAATAGTTCCTTCTGCTATAGCCAAAGGTAGCACTGCGTACAAATCTTGATTTTCCATTTTTTTCACCAATCACTGAATCAAAAACACACAGCGTGACCAGTATAGCCCAACTGCCCCAACAAATGACTCTTATTGATAACTTACGACTCTTATAAGTCAGAATCAGTATACACCCTGTATATTTTACAGCACTAGTCATATATAAGCAAAAATGGACATTATAACTGAAATATAGCCAAATAAATCACAATCAAACTGAATCAGAATCAAATTGTGAATCAGAATTTGCAATAATAGAAATAAAGAAATCGGGATGGATACCCAGCCCTAGTAAAAGTTTCAGTTACATTTAGCACTGCAAAACCTTATGAATTGCTAAAAATGATGAATTATGAGAAATGTAATCACAGAAACACACAAAAGGAAAACACAGACATTCTTACCTCAAGGAAGCAGGTCCCCGCTGACGTGTTCTCCTTGATTGAAACATTGTAGAAGCTGCTTCCAAACACTGGTTCATTATCATTACTATCCTGGAGGTCTATTTCTACCAGAGCAGTGGAGGATAACGGCGGTCGTCCTCCATCAGTGGCCACTACTTTGATACTTGGCATTGGGTCCGTCTCATAATCCAGCTTGGTTGCAGTGGTTATGATACCTGTGATGGGGTCAATGGTGAACCAACTGGCGTGAGTCTTCTTGTCTTGTAGGATGCTGTAGCGGACATCACCGTTGGGACCTTGGTCTTTGTCCCTGGCGGTCACTTGCAGCACAAAGCTACCTGGGTAGACCACTTCTGGTATGGTCTGCTTGTAAGCCTGTTGGTCAAAGAGAGGCGGATTGTCATTTACATCGGTGACGTGAATCGTGAATGAGGACTCTGCACGAAGCGGTGGGGTTCCAGAATCAGTAGCCATGACATGAAGCTCATAAGAATCCCTCTCTTCCCGATCCAGAGTCTGGTCTACATAGATGAGGTAGATGATACTGTCTTTAGTGGTCAAGGCAAATTTCCCATCACCTCCTTCAAGAGACACGTTGACATTGGAGTACTCGCCATAATCAGGGTCTGAGACAGAGATTCTGGCAACGTATTGGCCCGGCTGAGCACCTTCAGAGATTTGGGGCGAGCCGTCTTCACTGAGAAAGATAATGGTCATTGTTGGCTGGTTATCATTGAAGTCTCGCACGTGGATTGTAACGAAGGCATTGGTGATCTCTGGATGACTCGCATTATCTCTGGCTTGGACTACTAACTCATGAACCTTCCTCACCTCATAGTCAAGAGGCTTATTGAGCGTAATGATTCCAGAGCGAGGGTCGACGACGAAGTAGCGGTCCGGGTCACTCTGTCGTCGGTTTATCTCATACAACACAAGGCCGTTGTCTCCTTCATCAGCATCTGTCGCAAAAACTTGCAGGATGTTGCTTCCCTGTGGAAGGCTCTCAGAGATGATGGCATTGTAGCGACTCTGGTTGAAAGTCGGAGCATGGTCATTGATATCCTGCACCAAGACGTCAAGAGTCATCTGACCGGTTTTCCTTGGAGATCCACCATCAAAGGCCTCCAACACCAAGGAGTAGGAGGATCTCTTCTCTCGGTCCAAGACTCCATTGACCACCAAGTCAAGGTAAAGGACCTTGTTTGCTGCTCTTTTGGTCTCGAGATGGAACACTTGTCCTACATTGCCTTCTTTGATCTGGTATCCTTGTACGGTAAGCTGATCCTTATCCGCATCGGTGGCTGGCTCCAGAGAAAACTTAGTTCCCACCGCCGTTTGCTCTGGGATCTTCAAATTGGCTTTCTTCTTGGGGAATGCCGGGGCATGGTCATTGATATCATTTACAGTGATGGAGACCTTGACTGTGATACCTGTCATAGTGACTGCTATAAAACTGTAATGGTCCCTTTCCTCTCGGTCCAATCGCCTTGCAGTCTTGATGATGCCTGTGGTTTCATCGATGTGGAGATCACTGCTGATGCCGGTGCCTTCGTGATCAGAGATGAAATATAGAGAGGCTGTAACTCCAGGTAGCAAACCAGCACTAATGTCGCCCACTATTGTCCCCGCAGGTTGCTCCTCATCTAACTGGAGCTCCAAAATACCTGGTGTGCCCTCACCGCCAACCATTACTGTTAATAGTTCCACTACTACGCAAAGAACCAAAAGCATCCTTAGCCTCCAGAATACCCACATCCGGAACTGTCCACATGTGTTTTTCCCAAAGCCATTAAACAGAGTCATCTTGCCAAGGTTTCTTTACACCTGCAAAACAGGAGAAGAGCAGACTGTCAAAAATGGTACAATATATTATGACATAGATACCAATGCAGATCTACGATTCCCTCATTGCCTCTCACAGACAGCTGGAATGCATGAGAAAGGGGTGCGTTTGCTTCAGAAAGGAGAGGCTTCCCCCAGTCAGGGCAGTAAAAAAGTAAGCAGCTTTCACATGTTGTACAGGCTCTTATTCATGCACTACGCCTTTTCAAAACATATTCCACATGCATATCTTTCCCTTTATTCTAACGTGCCTGATCTGTGATACTTTCAGATAGTCCTAATGGCTTTAATAATGTAGTGTATAAAACATCAAAAGATTATTCTATAATAATCTAGACATCTCTTGCGAATCGTTTTTACATAAAAGAGCAATTAATCCTCATTTGCTTCCTAATGGAAAATACATCCATCGGAGAAATTAAAGCAGAGATGAGTCATGTGTACATACAGAAAGGAAAGAAAACGTAACCCTAAATATCGCAACACCTTTATTTACTCTTGAACGCATAGGACCTTTTATTCCTATTTTGAAAGACGAAACTATTATTGGAACATTATAATAAACCAATAATATCATTATAAACATCTGTACTCAAATGATTGTAAATAGCTGCCCAGAACATTACAAATATGGCTTAAAGAGACTTTGGTACCACCTGTAATGGCATGTGCACAGAATCATTCATATTTGGAAGAGTGGGCCCCAGGTGGCAGGAAAAGGCCCTCTTCCTTGACACTACAATCCCAACACAAACACTTAGTTGGGGTGTTGACAAAGTTACAGTCAGTTCAAAGCAAAACCACCCCAAAAAAAACACATTAAAGCAGTTGATTGTTCAGAAAACTTTAGTCTTTATTAAAACCATATTAAAGAGTAAAACCTAGCCACTAATTCTGAGCAGAGAGAATGATATTACTCAGACAAAAAGGCTAGGCAAGAGTTTGGAGCATGTGTTTGGAAAGCATCTCTCCTCTTGTCATATGTGTGAAGGCTGAATCCTCTCTGAAGCAATCTGCTACAGATGGTCAGACTTGGGATGATATTTTATACGCCACTGAAGAAGTGCACTAGCACAATTAGGAAATTATACTACTTTGGCTGGAATCGCAACAAACCTCAGGAGTCTTTGCACTTGCACTGACTAAAGTAGCAGTTGGTAAAGTCTGTATTATCCAAACCTCTATGCATAATGATGGCAGATCATCACTGTGGGCCGTTGTGGTCTCTATACATAAGTGGATTACAAATGCAATTTATCCTTGTCAGTTCTGTTTAAGAGTTCTCCAGTGAGACGCACAGAACTCACTGAAGGAAGGAAATAAATATTGAATCTGGACTTCAGTATCATTTTTTAACAAGGAAGAAGCCCTCCAGATAAAACCACATGAATGTTTTCATTCATTGCAAAGCTGTTCAACCAGGCTCCCTCTAGTGGCCAAAATGAGTCAATCTGTTTGTGAAAGAGGTAAAAGATGTTAAAAAATGTTAAAAAATTACTTTTATCACAAACATTAACACTACACAGACATAAATCTACAGCCTGAACCAATATTCTTGTGTGTATGGACACTTCCGAGTGGTTTGGTGCCTCTAATGGTTGGCATTTACAAATAATTAACCTAACAAGCACAGTTGACTGTCAGGGCTCCATGATTTCTGTCCTAATCAACTATCCAAGACCCCGTCATGTGTAAAGGGTCACACTAACACACAAATCACATGTCCAAGGACATCCAGAACAAAGACCACAATCAGTACTGCATGAGTGATCTGAAACACAAATCTCACTGGAGTCACACAGATTGAGTCAACAACTGATTCCAAATAAGTGATCAATAAGGAGCCATATAAGCCAAAAAAAAAAATCAGTTCTATCTGGGGTTAAAACCCCAAACCTGCAGTTCTAGGATCAGGAGACCCCCTATAGGTGTTTTTGTGAAGTGTGGTCAGCCCAATGTTGAGTCTACTGAAAGCAGCAGAGATTGTGGGGCACTTGGGGGCCACTTTGAGCCAATTTAAACAGATTCTGAGGTCATGGAGGCCCACAATGCATTGCCACACAATGCGTCTCACTCCTATATTTAACGGCTTATTAAAATACATAGCATAAAAGGTTGTCGAGGGGGCCGGAGGAGCTGACGGTTTCTCAATCATGATCGCACAGAATAAACAGAGGCCAGACTGAGTGATTGACAGAGGCATCTGAGGAAAACCTGTGGGGGGCCGACAGTCTTATTTACCACATAGCATTTCTGCATAGGCACAGAGGCGAAGCTCAGAGTCGTGTTGGACCACAGAGGATTTGAGAATCTTCCTCAGCTGCTGATTGCCTTATTATTTTTGTTAGAAACATTAAAACTGTAAGAAATTACATTCGTGATGAACTATGAAAATGAGGCAGAAACCATCGTAGGGTGGGATATATCAGTTTAAGAAACTTGGCTCTACTTGAGGGACAAATGAGAAAATCTTTCACCAAAACCCATGCTTATGATGGGTCTGAAATGACTGAATACGGATGAGCAGTTGCCACAGTTTCCGCAGACTAAATGGGTATGGAATTCGCTCCCGCTCAGTTTTAAGTATTTAGACAACCACAGTGCCAGACCTCCTTGGGCTTTCTGCTTTTAGCCATCCAGCTGTCGTCAAGAGGCTGGAGTTGGTTGGTTTAACGGTGAAGGTGGCAGGCGGGTCTCAGTAAAAAATTCTGACTGATATGAGACTGGCTTAGTTGGTTTTTATGACAGTTGAGCTATGCTAAGTCTGAGGAAGCAGGTGACATGAGCAAAGTAGGATCATTTGTCTGAATCTAAAACTCTGTCACTGAGCATCCATTAAAGAAAAAAATGCTAGGAGTATTTGCATTGGCAAAATTGTTAATGCTTTATAGTATCGCCACAAAGTACAATTTTCGATGAAATTTTTTTGGGAAGTTCTTAGACATTCTACATTTTGTAAATTAAAAACAGATTTAAATTGAATTTAACCTGTTATACACATATCAAATCCTTATAAGCTTCAAATATTACAATGTCCAATGTAAAATCCTGAAGTAAATCCAGTTGGAAACCACTGACTGAGACTATCTGTGTGCCCTATCAAGGTATTAAACTACACTAGACTTGTAAAGCTCAACTCTCTACAAAGATAGCCATTCATATAGTACATTTGTAAAACCCTAAAGATATAAGGTTCTATAAAAACCCTTATCAGCATGCTTTACCAATGACTCACTCTTTAAGCTCATGGTAGCCAACACGTGCTTTTTAGCTGTCATCTGTACCGCGTTTGAATAAAAACCGAGATTACACTTCTGAGGGCAATTACTGCTAATTTCTTCAGCGTGTACAGACCCTCAGTGCACTTAAACAAAACAGCTTAAGACATCAAGAGTGAGTTCAAGGCTGAAACCGATGCCAACTATAAATCTCTTATAGAGAATTTGCCACTGGTTCACAGGAGGTTTACCAGCCCCAGTGCATTATACAAGAAAAAGATAAAACCCCCAGCTAACACGGGATGAGGAAAGATCTCAAGTAAAAACAACCTCCATCATCAGGTGAGTGAATGAAAAGTTTGTCCCCCAGTTTGGACAACAATGACGTAATCCTAAAAAATTGGTGTCATAAAGCTCTCCGGACATTTCTCTCCACACAGGCACACGCTAGTTTGGTTTTTATGGTCTCTCTGTGGCACAGGTTTAAAAGGATATGAGGTTTCCTGAGAAAGTAACTGGAAATATGGAGTTTGTCACTGTGGCAAAAAAGCAGGGTGGAAATGTTTCCAAATGTCCTTCTCCAATCAGAGGCAAGTCCAGAAATAACAAGGTTTGGGCTAAAGGAGTAACCCCTCAGGTGAGACATTTCTCATGCTAGACACCCCAGAGATGCAGTTTTCCTCATAAGCTGCTGAAAGCTATGCAGGTTTTTTACTCAGATTTCAGTGTTTTTATAAATAAATAAATATAAAAATATATACAGGATGAATTATTTATTATATTTTTATTATTTATCAACTACATCAATTATTCTATTATTTATTTTACTATGTATACAAAATTACATTAACAGATAAAAATAAGATTATTTTGGCATTACCTTCCAATCACACTCAGTGCTCTAAGAAAGAGAAAGCTGTAGTGAATAAACGAAACAACCTGCGGTCTCCCTGTTATGATCGGAGTCAGGTATACAGCATGCTCTTTCTCGAGGAATGAGATGTAACAGGAAAAGAGAGCGGGTGAGAGAGACAAGATCTCTGAATTATTAATAAGCAGTGACGCACTGTTTAACAAATGTTAGACACTGAGATGCCACATCTCAGGTTCCTATGTCTCCCAGGTTACAGCACAGTGTCCCACTATACACACTAAACTGGGTGTTAGACCCCTTGAGATAAAACACTAAAGTCTCTGACAACTGCTTCAGATTCTAGGATTCAACTGAATAAATATTCTGTATTTGGGTGGAATTTTAAAACTAGACTTAATGATGTGTCAATTTCAAGAGAAATTTTGTGACCAATACAAACTACCAAAATGTTTTTACTTCTAAGACGTTAATGGGCTAGTTAATGCTAAAATGTATAAAACAGATGCTTGTCTAAATTAGAATTACAGACACCTATGCCCAAAGCAACCTACCATTGGCTGTGGTACCTTTCTATTAAGGAAAAGGAACTGTGCCTCAGTAGAATTTTACACTAACTTGTCCAAACTCAGACCTTATCTACAAGCATGCATGTTTCCAGTCCATTTGACAGTGCTGATGCTTGAGAATGACGACCATTATGAGAGGTAAAACAATCGGTGCAAAGCCACAGTGCCACCACGCTGAAGTTTGCTACTCCAAATAAATATGTTGTCAAGAGCTTTTAGACACAGACCAAGCACTGAACACTCCACTGGAGCATTCTCAATGTATAGTAGCACTCAATGACTCAATTATATTATTACTGAGTGAATGAGCAGCTCAGGTGAAAGTAGGGTGAAGCACTCAGAATCTTTTGAGTGGTCTGTATAGCCTACATCTCACTAGCCTGGTTTGGTTTATATAAACTTAATTAGTGTTTAATATAAAACGCACACACACACAAAACGACGAGATGTAGTATTTCAGTAAACACTTACAGTACATTGAACGGGTATATGGTATCCTCACTCAAGAGAAGAAGATCACCACCTGGTCAAATGGTTTAGCAAGAACATACTTCATAGATGGAAAAAAGAAACTTTTCCCAGGAGAAAAGCTGCAATCTGGAACACTTAGATATAATGGTTTGGCTGTAACCAAAGTGCCAGGGAGCCATTTCCAAAATCTAACAATAGAGACGGTTAGGTAAGCTAATTAAAAACAGAACATTTTGCAGACACAAAGTGTACTTAGAGTTTTTGTTACCTATCTTGGAGTGCGAGAGAAGTTTGAATTGCATGTTAATCTTGTTTTTATAATATCTGCAACCCAGGCTCATTGGAATTACGTGCCTGTGGCGACATTTCTGCAAAATGATATCACATTGCTGCACATTTCACAACACTTCAAGTGCAATGTTCAGTGAGTGGCATTAAAAGCGTGTTTAGTTTTATTCAAAACAGATGAGCGTGAATCTGGCAACATTTGTTTTTAAGTTGTTGTACATATTGTGGCAGTTTTAAAATGAAATGTCCAGTGAGTGGTGATAAAACGTTAATGCTCTATCGTATTTGAAAATAATGTACCACCTGCAATGAACCCTACCCTAAACCTAACTGATAGTGTTAACAAAAGCAAATGCAATTTAGTCTTTGAACTTTTATCGCAACTAGTTTCACAGAACACCTACGGTGAATTATACATTAAGGTACATTTTTGGAGTTTCGCTAAATTATAGGTAGAGGCACGTATTTCCAGCAAGCCTGGGTTGAATATCTGTCATCCATTCAAAGCAGGAGGAGTAAGAATCAGCTTGTGGCACATTCCGGCATAACTTCAGAAAATAAATATTTTTTGGTTAGATATGGCAAGTGCACGGAATCACACGCAATCTGTTTCCTCTGAACAATTCTGAAATGATTATAAGGCTTCGATTAAGAGCATAAGGAAAGAGAAATGGATATACACCCTTGAGATCTCACATCTAGACTGGGAAATCTCTCAGCAAAGGGGCTATTTCTCTCCTTCCCGACTGCAGTGTTTGCAGGAAACAGATTAATCGTGGTTTCCCCTGGACCAACAAAGAGATCAGAACTTCTAATCTTAGAGTTTCAATGTCTGTCAAAAAGGGTGGCAAATGCACATTCATATTAAATAGCAATCATTCAACGAAATACAAAGTACATAAGCTGCAGTAATGATCCTCAAGCAATGTGTGGGAGAGTGGTTTCCCTCCTACTGAAACACACCCTATTTTCTTGGCTTATTCTAATTAAATCAAACAGCTCCTCTCCCCCCCATGTGTTGCCTCTGATCACTTTCCAAGTGTTGATGGGCAACAGTATGAACAGACTCCCCCTCACTGGGTAAGTCTTTCTTTTACTGTCTTATAACGTGCGTCTCATGCTGAGGCTGCACATGTGCCCCGCACTTCTGACATCAGCTATGATCTGATGCAGGAAAAGAGGTTCCAGAGCAGCCAAGATCACTTTTGTACTTTACTTGGTACTGATAAATTATTATATTAAGATATTAGAGCAACAGACTAGATCGGTTTTTGAATACATGTGGAGATATATGTTGATTTTTTTCAGTCAATGCTGGCCTACAACTTTCAAGAGAGGGGAATCAGATATCACATCAACCAAAATATGTACTAAAACATGTTAGTGTATGCAATGTTGCCCCTAAAATCTGATACTGAACAAATATGAAACTAATTGACAAAGCTCATAACTGTATTTTTACAATATTTACAAATAGCGTTGTGCAATAAACACCCTTATAAATGTCAAATGAAATACGTTACAAGGGCTCCCTGTAAAGCCATGTTTTTAATTACAAGCACTGTCAGTCACGTGGATCACAGATTGTTACAAAGCTCCGCCCATTCAAAAGATTGCCCAATCATCATAACGCGCAAAACAAATACAATGATTGACAGGCCAGTGTCCAATGAACAGATGTTTCTTCCAATGCAAATAGCGCTCCTGAAAGCATGGCGTTTGAGTAGGACCAACAATGTCGCTTTAGAACGTAATGTCTAATGAACATCGATCTTTCCATGGTACAGATATCTGCCGTAATAGACTGACATGAAGAACGTTTCGACAAAACCCTTGTGTCCGTTAAATGCTACGCACAGACGGACCACGAACAGCGCGACAATACTGTATGATTTTGAACTTTCATTCAACTGAGTATTGAAATACGTACATTTTTAATCAATAATATTTAAGTTAATGTTGATTAACTTATATTTTAGTCACAGTTTTTCCAGTTATTTTGTTTATTTTTGTTCCGCAAGCAGGATTTAGTGTCGTGCCTCTCAGAGCAACACGCCTTTTGGTTGCCGAATGAATCAGTGCATTTAACGAATCGGTTCAGTGAATGATTCGTAGACTCACTCATACAAACCGCTTGCTGCCACCAACAGGTGAAACGATACGAGCTACAGAAAGGGTCACTGAAAAATCCCCACCACTAATGCAGATAGCCTACATAATACAGTCTCTCTGGAACACACAGACAAAAGACCTATATTTCTGTATTCTGTCTCATCACTCTTGTAACTCTGCTCGACCAATCAAATTTGTAAGACCGGAACTAAACAAAGAAAAATTACGTTGCCGCGTTTTAATTAGATTTTAAGGGAAGTGGACTTTAAGCAGTGCAGTCTCGAATCAGTCACCACAGATCAGTGGAGTCCCATAATATACTGCAAAGTTCTTGATAGTAAGGGAACTACAAACTACTGACTATACAAGCCAGGGTTGTTGTCCATGCATTCACATAGAGATGTAATATGCTGTCATGAAATACACATCTGCAGTCAGTCATAGCATCCATGTACTTGTGGAGTGCACACAACCCCTCAATGCCACTTCTGTCACTTCCACTGTTACATGCCTTTCACACATGAGTGAGTAAACTGCTCTCTTCTCTTTTAACTGCACGCTTATGATACTTAATTACAGCCTGTGAAGTTCGAAAGAGGGACCTAAATAATAGGCATGCTGTGATGCAGTGAGGTGCGTGCAGGCACATACTAGCCTATATAAGCGTCCGGTAGCCGCAGTCACCGATGAAAGAGCTCGAGCAAAAAAAATGGTAATCCTACAAAAACTCAAACATATGTCTCTTGTTAAAAAATGGGAGTCTGTTTTCGGGAGAACGCACGCATCGGCGCTCAAGAAGAAACCGATCTTTGCTCGTCCATTTACTGAGAACGGTTCAGTTTACGTGTGAGGAATAGTAGCAACCCTACTCCTCCTTCCTTTGGGAAGATGTGACTCTGGATCCAGGAGCGTGTACTGATGGGGTGAACGCTGGGAACGCTACTGGGCCCAGGGTACAATAAGAAAACATCTTTGGACGTGGATTTTACAAAATATCACTTGTCAGGGTTTTCTTCTTTTTTTTAAAAAAAACAAAAAAAAACGTAAGGTTTCTCTGGCAAAAGCGATTTTGTTTTGTTAGTTAAAAGTTGTTTAAAAATGCTACCTACCCTACTTGAGGCGCTGCTTGTGGAGTAGGCTATGTAAAAATATAGCCTACATGTCTAATTATCTAAACCAAATCAGTAACATGATACAGACATAACTGTGTAGATGTGAAGTTCAACGAGTTGTGAATTCATGTTGTTCAGGTGTTACTAAATAGGCTAGTGGTGGTTCTGGGGTTTTACTCTTAACAGGTACAGTAGCTATAGGTTAAGACGCCACAATAGCTACACCTGAACAGAATGAATACACAACATTAAGTAGGTCTCGATAATTTTACTTATTTGGTTTAGCTTCTTAAATTGTTTCTAGACGCGATCCTATCTTATGAATTATGTGTAGGTCGATTAAGGAAACGTTGCATTTAGTCATTTTAACGCATCCGCACAGGCATGCTTTAACCAGCTGACATGAAATACGCGGACGAACGTGGGCTAGTCACTTCATCAGGGTATAAAACCTAAGAGAATGAATGAAACTGCTCGTCCACTCCTTCATACACAAAGAAGCGCTTAGTTTTGCTTTCACAGAAATGAATGGGAGTAAATTGATCAATAACCCACGTCGCTAAAATCATACCGCGCTCCAGCGTTTTCTCTTGAGCAAAAGCTAAAGGTGTCAGAATTTGTGTTAAGCAGACTGTCTTGAGTCATAGAGAACGACAGGATAACGACATTGATTCTTACATTCATCTGAACGAGCTCTGTCACTGTCTGTGAGCATCCGTTGTTTCACTCAAATCCAATTTGTATGCAGATGTGTCCAGCCAGTTCCTAGCCGCAAACGGATCGTTTTTGTTTAAGATTAATACATCAGCATTAAATCCATGGGAAAGTGATTGAATTCTCACGCAGATACTCCTTGTTTTCCACCGGCAAATAGTAGCCTAGCCCTCAGGTGTGAGCGGGGATTCCATTCACCAAACGGGATCAGAATATTTTACGATCTCCTCAGTGTCTTGATAGTAACGCGCACCTCCGGATAACGGTCACCTCAGCATCCAATGCTGCATGGACTGGACGCTCTGTGGATACACCGCACCTCCGCGAGTGAAATCCGACACCCACATCAGGCCCGGCCTCTCTTAATTTGGGTTGCTAATATATTCGACACGTGGGGAGCGGTACAAAAGGGGGAGCAGATGGAAAAAAAGACGACAGAGGAAAAGACTAGACTTGTTCCTGTAGACTGTAGTGCCACCATGCTCTACCTTGGAGAAGTGGTTTGAAGACAAAGAACCAGATTCAAGACCCTCTTCCGATGTAGTTTGATGGTGTTTGCAGGCTAACTTATGTTTTTGTATATGTAGTATATATGTATATATGAATATTAAATTTGATGGAATATAAAATTCTTAAAATGTATACAATTTAAGTCAATTATACACTGTATATAAAGTACTTCATCTAAATTAATTAAATTAAAATAAAATATATATCAAATTATTGAAATTATTTTTTTAGAATGAAATATATGGTACCTTACTGATTGTATTGTACTATAAAAATGATAACAAAAATTTAATTAAAATTTTATAAATAATTTTAAAAATTTTAAATGTTTATTATTATTTTTTTATTTTTCTTTATTTATTTGTATTTTTTATAGCACTGAGCAGTTTTAGTGTAAATAATAAAGGGTTAATAATATTACTGAAGGTGCTAAATGATATCCAGTACATGTAATATGATGGAAAATATTTAAAGGAACATGTATCAGGTGAATGTGGGGGTACAAAAAAAGGTTGAGAAGATTGGGTTCTTTTTATGAGATAAATTCACTGATAATGTATTAGATTTCGGATAAATTAGCACTCCACATTAATTAATGTCTGTGAGCGGACATCAAAAAATGTCTACTAGACCTTGCTGGACGTTATTTGTAGTCTAGGGAGTGTGGGCGTACACTCCGCAGACCGATGGAGTCTAAGTGCACAGCAGCACCAGGAGAATCGGTGTGACAGCAAGGTCATTTATCAACCTGGGTTTCAGGTCAACCCCCTCCAACTGCACCCAAGCGTTAAGTAGGGAGAACGATTGCTGCCTGAACATAAACCTGCAAAGGAGAGCACAATCTTTCCATGTCAAACAACTCAAACCCTCAAATATAAAAGCAACAATTTGTGTTCTCATCCATGAGTCTTTCTGTAAATATCAAAGTCACTGTTCTCCATTTTCTCCATGGTTAGAATCTGAATATTACGCATAAATATTTAAGTCCTTCATAAACCTTGAGGTGAAATCAGGCGTTCAGTCATCTTCCCCGTGCATATGTAAATTTCTTTGCAGTGCCATTGTAAAAAGTCTTTACCACAGAACTCACGATACACGCTCCTAAGTGTTAGCAGATGGTGACGTTGCGTTTCTCGTGTGCGAGCATTTGGGGAGAGGCTCCCCACAAGGTTTAGGATTTATTCCCAGAGAAGCTTTAGAGGAGGAGGACACACTTGGCTTCTGTTCATAACCTTCAGATATCAGCCTCACTATATCTCTGATTTTATAGATGCAATCATAGTCGATAGTTAGTTCCCAGTCATAACACACAAACTGAATTTAAAAGTGATCTCACGTGAGTTAAACCTACGCATGTTGAGCTGTGTATGTTGCTTTTGAAGTTTTTCCACTGGTGATTTCCCCCCATTGCTGTTGTTATCTTTAGGAGAAGTGGGACACACGTACCTGAAACTTTGTGAAAGGCCTCTGCTGAAGTCATCTCAGTTTTTGAGCTGAATAGACTGGCTATGGTGAGTCCAATCACTGTGAGGTCATTTGGTCACAGCTCATTTAGAGTTAATAAGGGTTTCTGTCTAAGGTGCCAGTGTGATTCACACAGGGTGAGTTTGGCTGTCCTAACAGACTTTTTTCACTGGCATGGACAGAGCCATTTTTAACGTCTGGATATTTATACATTTTACAAAGGAAAACATTTTACTAACGGTATGTTTTTAGGGAAATACTTACTCAAACTTTAAATAAATTCCTAATTCTGTTATCTGTCCATCAGCACTAACTTTCAACCAAAAAGTCTGGTCCAGCTCTAGATATTACTTTATTTCCTAAAACTTAAAGGATGAGGTAATTCTTCATAATGTTAGGAGAGGAAATGATGTCTTTTTTCACTATGTCACAGCAGCCTGTATAGTTATTTTGTACAGTTGACAGAGTTTGGACTACAAAGACAATCAGAGTCCATTATGTTAAGCTGAAGTCAAAGTATAAGTATATTTTTGTGTGGCAAACTCAAGGCTTCTGCTGTAGCCTCATCACACATGTAATCATTTACTTCTCATAATCTATTAATGGGTTTAATATGCACATTTAGAGCATTTCTGAAACCTTGGCATTTCACCAGCTCCACAGTTTTTGACAAGTTCAGTAAATTCAATCTTTGACAGTTGTTTTTCATCAATTCCTGAAAGATTTATTTCAACACAACGTCATGAAAATTTCATGCCTGTATGTCAGGAAGGAAATCAGGAAAACAGTTAAATGTTATTTAATAGGCTTGTCGTTTTATAGACGTGGACTGTGTCAATTCGATTTGTAAAAAGTTTGTAAAAATGTAAATATATTTGTTCCATTGTGCAGATACTGACAGATTTTATTAAGCATAAGCTTTCAAATCGTAGATCTCTTGAAGATAAACTCATGGGAGATTCTGTCAGTCCAAGATACACTATACTGCGGATATTTGTGCATTGACTTTGGATTTCATTTTTATCCGTTTCCCACTCCCATGCAGAAATATTGATGGATAAGTAGTTAACTGCTGTATGGATGTGATTATCCCCTCATATTTTATGGTATTTTTGGTTTGAGGTTTGAATGATGTGAGATTTTTCACATGTGGCTAAAGTTTAACTTTAGCAATATTGGTTTTATTAAGTATTATATATATATATATATACCATTCAAAAGATTTTTGATGTTTTTGAACAGTCTCTTATGCTCACCAAGGCTGTCCTTAAAATAGACTTTTTGTAAGAATGGAAATGTCTTTACTGTCACTCTTTATGAATTGAATGTGACCTTGCTTAATAAAAGTATTGATTTCTTTCAGAATACTTTTAAACGGTTCTATATACATATAATGGAATCGTAATATTGCAAGACAAAACTTCACTCTACTGCCCTGTATTGTCCTTCAAAATGGCCTTTTTGAAAACAGGAAGTGCAAAATCCTGAGAACTTCCTATGAGTTATTTTATGTCCAGCACCGTGCTTGGGGAGATCAACATGGCCGCCTCTGCCAAGGCGACAAACCTCACTGTCAGCTTCCTTCCCTGCGGTGCCCTGACTGTGAAAAGCACCGTGGGAAAGAAAGAAACTCTGAACAACACTTGGCCTTTCCTCTGCATTGTGCCTAGTCATTCAACATTACGCTAGAACAAGCAATAAAGAATGAGACTAGCGTATTATTCTGTATGAGTGCGTGTTTGTGCATGTAGAGTAGTATATGTGTGTATTGATGACGTTCCGTGATTATGGATTGTGAGTGATTGTGTGTGCGCAAGGATTTTTAATGTGTGTACCGTGAACACATAATGCAATGAACTGTATGCAGTTTTGGCATCATACTCTGAAAGTTCACCCTTATTGTGTTGCTGTTTTCTTATCTACGTTAATCGCTTCTTATCAGTCCAAGAGTGAAACAGAACTCTGTAAGAAGCAGATCCAGACTTGACAAGGTCCTGCAAGGTCACACGCAGGGGTCATATCCATGGGCCTTTATTTCCCCCCTTTTATGGGCCTATTCTTGCCATTATGGCATATAAATGAGATTTTAAGGTCTACTGAAAAAGCAATCAGCATTGCTAAAGTCATCCTCCACTTCAGCCATTCTCTCAGCTTTGGCAAGTTAAATGACACATGACCAAAAAAGAGGGAAAGATGGGAAGGTCAAGTGCCAGAAAGTACGCAAATGGATATCTCACCTGCTTCCTGTTTATTGTTATGAAGATTGTTGTGCCTCGGTGATAAAAATGTTTGTCCTTCGACCCCAAGAATGGTGGAAATGGTCCTGCTACAGCTTCCGTCAACGCAGGAGGCCAAATCATTCAGCTCATCCATTTCCGACAGTAGTGCCTGGCCTCTGAACTTCAGGAAGGATGTGTGAGCCATGCGGAAGGTCTCAGTGAGAGTATCTGTTCGGCAGGAAAACTTGAAAGACAGTGAAGAATATTTGTGTTGGACAGGGAGTTTTCTGTATCCTGCACATGGACACTTTTTAAGTTAAAATCCTTATTTGGCTTGACTACAGTAATGCTAAGCCTGTTTTTATAATCTTAGTAGCCTACACTTTAATGACAGTGGTCTGTAAGTGGTGTTTTGTATGAATTTTGAATCTTTGACCATCAAAAGAGATCATTCATTCGGTCAAAGTAGAACTGAATTGGTTGGACCTACTGAACAAACACATCTGTCACTGAATGAGTCGCTGTTTTGAATCTTAATGAAACTCTAGGTGGCACTAAACAGGACTCTTCTGGAAAGAATGTGTAAAAAATCGATTAAAGATTTTTAACTAATTAATCACACATTTTTTCTAAAATTAATTGCGATTAAGCTCACCTAACATTAAAGTTTTTAAGTATACTTTTATATTGCAATAATTTCACATTCAATCTTAAATACAGTATATTTTTTAATATTTGTTTAGTGTCATTTTTTATGACTGAAAGCGAGTATCACTGATACCAATACTACTGATGTCTCTATGAAAGAGTTTTTCCCCCTAATATTTCACCATTGATTACAGACATTCAACATTACAGTATGAATGAGAGCTATCAATTTTAACATTTATTAGATTTTAAAAAATAACAATTTTAATTTAACTTAAAACAATCTTCACATAAACCTGTTGTATTCACTGTTGTTCTGCTGAAGCTCGTCATCACCTGTACAGTTTTCCGCACTCGTTTTACTAGTGCCTGGCACAGAGGCCAAGTGGAGTGAACGTCTAAAAAGTCTCCTGTATTGATGTGGTTATAAAGACGTTCTGTGCATCTAAATAAACACAATTTTCGTCAAGAAAAAAGAGAGAGAGGCAGCAGTTGTGAGTAGGGTGACCAACTCTAGCCCCGCCCCTGTGTTAACGGTGTTAAATATTTTTAAAGTCCCCCTGTAGTCAAAAATTGTATCCTTTAAAACTCATCTTTGATAATCAAAATGACATATTTAAATGTTTTTTCTTGTGAAAATAATTTTCTCATGCCTTAAAATAGCTTGAATGTAACTCTACACCCTTGTCTCATTTAGTATACACAGATCTATGAATACGCAAATTTGACTTCATTAAGCCCTTGTCTAGCAATCCCTAAGCACCAGATAGTAAAGAAACATCTAAAATGATCTTTATTTGTATGTTTTCTGAGAGGAGGAGGCCTACCTTTTTCTCTTCTCACGCTAACATCCGAATTGCGCGCAAAAAGGCGCCTCCAACAGCGCGCGATCCCAATATAGGCCTACACATATACACAGAGTTACAATATTTAGGTATTCACGCAAACATAATGTGTTATGTCTTAAGTGAACGTTTGTGAAAATCAAAGTGAAAATCCATCGGTCGTTAACAGTCGTAAATAAAAAAAGTCACACTTTGTCACGTACTGACGTAATAATGTAACATCAGTGAATGCTTATGAACGAATCATTTTGCTGATTCAAAAGAATCGAGTCAATGAGATAATCAAAATCCTATCCCCACCACTTGTTTGTGCTGTTTATGTCTGTTTGCAAACATGAAAACCAGTGGCTTGCACTCATTTAATGGAAGGATAACTAATTATGTAAATATGTAATGACAACTACCAATTATGAAAACCCAAATTTGAGTGTTTTAGGATAGGTAGTATTGTGGGAGCAATCAAAAGTGCATTAGAAAGAACCACACGCCGCTGAGAAACAACATGAAACTTAAAATGCTGCTTGGATTTGGGTCAAGAACAATTTTGAAAACGTGATAACTCCCCCATCTGCTGGACTCCATGGTGACTTGGCTCCCAAAACAGGTCAACTGAAAGGACACGTCATCATATATTTATGAGATTGAGATCGTTCATCTGTTTTTAAGAATTAGGATGGAAGAAGAAAAAAAGCAACTGAGACAGATCAAAATTGTTCTTGTAGCTCAACACCAAAGTCATAGGTCTGATTTACAGGAAACACACAACTGATACAATGTACCCGAAATGAACTGGAATTGATTTTATTAAAGTGTTTTTTTCTTGAACTCAAAGCATTTCTTTGAACAGAAATATATTTCAAAATCAGGGAAATTTAAGAATGTTTCCAGCGGTAAGAGCGGTTCACAGAGAAGAAAAATGTCTAATAACTTCAAATTTAGGATCAAAATACCATGTAACGCATGGTACGTTTACAATAAAACAGGTGCAAGCAGCCAAAAAAGGAGTAAAAACAACAGTGTACTGTAGAATCCAGTTAAAGTGCTCAGACTGCAACAGATGTTTACTTTTGATTCATAATTCAAGTGCATCCTTGACAGAGAAGATTTGTTAAACAGTAGATCAGGGTGGACCTTAAAGAATGTAAATAGGCCATTCATTGTACATACAGTAAGATCTCCTCAGTTAACTAGTCAATGGATTTTCTGCCTCATTCAGAACAATCAGACTAAATATTTGGACGCATTTGCCTGTAAACATATGTTCAAGAAGGCACACTTGTTAAATCCAAGTACGTTTCAAAATGAAAAACGCAAAATACTGGCAAGATACCTTTTTATAACCACAAATATGAGGATTTATAGTCACAACACTCAATTTTTATATGCTTTAAAGCTCCAGCTATGTTCCATTTAGCTAGTCAAGTGGCTGAGCTTTAACAACTGATCAACAGTCTTTGATAACCATCAAAAATGAAACCACAGTATGCTCAACCTTTAACCTTAAAGGGATAGTTCACCTAAAAATGAAAATTCTGTTATTAATTACTTACCCTCATGTTGTTCCAAACCCGTAAGTCTTTTGTTCATCTTCGGAACACAAATTAAGATATTTTTGATGAAATCCGAGAGCTTTCTGACCCTGCATAGACAGCAATGCAACTGACACATTCAAGGCCCAGAAAGGTAGCAAGGACATTGTTAAAATAGTCCATGTGACAACAGTGGTTCAACCATAATTTTATGAAGCTATGAGAATACTTTTTATGCCCAGTGAAAACAAAAATAAGGACTTTAATCAACAATTTCTTCTCTTCCGTTTCAGACTTTGATGCACATTCACAACAGTACCACAAATTTTCATTTAGGTGAACTATCCCTTTAAAATAGTATGTCTTTAAATAAGCAAGTATCACACATAAGGCTTTATGAAGATACATCTAGAAACATTTTGTTTGTCCTCTAGTTGAATGACACAACTGCAAATTCTGGGAAACCAATTCTCATGTCTTTTCATTTACCAGCAATGCCCAAAATACAACGCATCTTCTTAGCAAACTCTGGGAAAACATACAATATTGAAGCAAAATAGCAACAAAGCTATTAACATTAGCCTGGAAATTCTCACAACAGATTCGCAATTAATTTTCCTGTCACAGTTCCTCCTCAACAGAGCATAACGTTGCAGCCAACATCTGTGGACGCGTGCAGGCATTAAATTCAGTTCAAACACAACCACTGGTTGGCTGTGCTTCTCTGGTTATGACTATTAGAGGTTACAGCACGTTTTGGTCCCCATTCTTGGCACATGCTACAGATACAACCAGCCATTATATTAAGTCTAATAATTCTCTCTCCCCACATCAGTGAAAATGAAGAGTGTTTGGTGAGCTAAATTGTGGAAGCGTGTGGGTCAGCTTGTTGGCTTCTCCATGAGCAGGCGAGAGTCAAAAGTCACACTGATACACCGCTGCGTTTCCCATCACTACACACAGATAGCCCAGGATGGAAAAGCAAGGTAGTGGTTTAATATTTGGGAGATCTGCTGTACCACTTAGAGGTTGGCTAGCTGTCCACATCACAGGGACCTCTGATTTGCAGCCTCTGTAATTATCATGCAGTGGACTATTTCAGTGATATTCGACTATGTATTAGACCAGAAACCACGTAAGATCGGGTTTCCATAGCAGGCTTGGAAGTCCCTGGCAAAAAATAACAAACAAAGAGAGCTCGATCAAGATTAAACGTGACTGTTTGGAGACCCATGGCAGCGCTGAGGCTTGTAAGGGTTCGGGCAGTTCAAGCAGTGCACTCTGACTGGGGTGTAGATCCTGACTGCCAGCATATTCTGTAACAGAAGCACACCCTGGTTTTATATTCCATTTTGGATGTTCATTGTCAAACTGTATGAGAGAACTATAAATTAGTTCAACATAAAGAGGTGCTTTTTAAACATGACTGAGAAGAAATGAAAACTCATAATTCATACAATTTATATGAATGAATCATAATTAATCAATAATTAAATTTAGTATTAATAATTGAATATTAATAGCAATCAATAATAATAAATCAACATTAAAAATTAAATAAGAAAAATAAATGGTTACACTTTATTTTAAGGTGTCATTGTTACAGTGTAATTACGCATTTAAGTATTGAGTAATATTTATTAACTACATGTACTTACTAAATGTTTAGGGTTAGGATTAGGGTTACTTGCATGTAATTATGCATAATTTATTGTTATTATAATAGTAAGTACATGTAATGCGTAACAAGGACAATAAAGAACATAAAGTGTTACCAAATAAATTAATATTAATAATTAAATAAATATTTATTATTTAATATTTGTTATTTATTTATTTATAAATAACACCAAAAATGCACTTGTTGCTCACCTGGCAACAATGCAAAATTAAATGGTAAATTAAAACATCTAATTATTATCGAAATTTCAAAGTATGTTTAAAAAAATCAAAGTTGTAAATAAAACAAATGAGAGAAATATTTTTTAAAAAAATACTACTGTTTTTATTCTTTAAAATTTTATGTTTAATTCAATGCGTTAATTGCTGTTTCTTTGTAATTATTTGTCAAATTTACTAGCAATTTCTGGGCCAAACGTGTTTCTACACCCATTTAATTTGTATGTAGTGTAGTTTCTTGTTATATAACAAAATGGAGGGATATACATGTAATTTAATATACAATAATATCAATACATAATTTGTTAAAATAATATGCTTGGATGGGAATTTGATTTAAAAAATCTGTACCACTAGACTCTACACATCTTGATCTTCAGTTAGTTGGTTGTTTAAAACTTGGTCAATTGGTGTTTAGTCATGTCTTTTCATGGTCATGTCTAAAAATAGGTGAATGACGCCCCTGGTCAAACCCTCGATGTCGTCAGAGATTTAAATCAAATTTCCAAACTCAGTGCCACAGAATATGACTAAACGAATACCAATGTTTCTCATTGAGAGCAAAGAACAAAAAACTGAATTATTTAATGCAGTCAACATGCAGGATCAATCCTGCTCCATTGCTAAACACCAGATGCCACTTGCATTGAAAGAAGAACCAATTCATATGTATTAAAATGTCCTTTTTAATAATATGATCAAGTCCATAGATGGAAGTTTCTAACATCTGGTGTCCATCTGTCACTTAGTGTAAAACAGAGGTCCATTGAAAGTGATTGAACAGCCTCATTATAAAGCTGTTGAGTTTGTTGTCCTAAACCCCGGAAGAAAATTAGCATTAGGTTTTTAGAATACTGTTTTTTTTTAATTAATGAGTAAATTAAGGTATTTCATTCTATAACAGAAATTACACAGTCATGATGTTGTCTGCTTTAAAGCTGGATGTTAAGGACATTCATACTTAATTCTGCATCTCCTCAAACCAACATTTGTGGCTACAGACACACATTAGCCATATTACTTTTTTTTTTTTCCGGCTCAGTTTTTTGTTCATAAAAGCAGCTGTGAATGACTTTGACCATGTTACCTTGAACTGACCTAACGCTCTGCTGTTATTCTCATGGTGGATGGCTGGAGTTGTGTAGGTCAGAGAAAGATACTCACCAGCAGCTCTAAAGCTCTTAATTTCCTCTCCCTCTGCGAAAGAAAAAGGTGGAGCGTTGAACAAGAGACAGGAAATTGTTGGAAACATGGCAGTTAATGAAGAATGAGAAAGTTGCTCTATAGTCACACTCTGTGTAATTAAATATGGGCAGCATATGGATGAACGGGGCTATGAATTCACATGTGCAGAACTTTCCTCATCCAGCTGGACTCAGGAAATTGTTTCTGCAATGTTTTAATGATAATGTTAATATAAGGACATAGAATACAATATATTACCAGGCCAAAGAAAGCTGTGTAGATTTCCATAATGAGTTAGGAATAGGAACACATATAATTCAAAAAGTTCTACATCTCCTTGCACTCTCTGTGTTTATTTATTGAATATTTAAGCATGTATATGTGACCCTGGACCACAAAACCAGTCTTAAGTCGCTGGGGTATATTTGTAGCAATAGCCAAAAATACATTGTATGGGTCAAAATTATTGATTTTTCTTTTATGTCAAAAATCATTAGTATATTAAGTAAAGATCATGTTCCATGAAGATTTTTTGTAAATTTCCTACTGTAAATATATCAGAACAATTTCTGATTAGTAATATGCATCGCTAAGAACTTCATTTGGGCAACTTTAAAGGTGATTTTCTCAGTATTTTGATTTTTTTGCACCCTCAGATTCTAGACATTCAAATAGTTGTATCTCGGTCAAATATTGTCCTATCCTAACAAACCATACATCAATGGAAAGATTATTTATTCAGCTTTCAGATGATGTATAAATCTCAATTTTGAAAAATTGACACTTATGACTGGTTTTGTGGTCCAGGGTCACATATAATTCTATTTTTTGCAACATAACATGTCTCACAATCTATTTAATAGAATTGTGCAAAATCAGTGTAGAAAATGAAAATTGTCTGCTTATTTTGTCTGGATAACCAGTGTTATTTTATAACCATTTATATACTATTATAGTCAATATTCTTAATTATTTTGAATTATTATTATTATTCTTTTATTATTTCCAGTTTTCATTTTAGGTTTCAGTGACTATAAAATAACCCTTTATTTTTATATTTCCAGTTTTCATTTTAATTTTTTTTATAATTTTGTTATTATATATAGTATTATTATATAGTTATATATATATATAGTTCAACTGAAAGTTATATTTAATAGTTATAGTTTTAGTTAACAATAATAACACCAGTCTGGTCTGAGAAATAACAGCTGAAAATCATTTTGACGTCTCAGAATTGTTCACAGCTTTTAGATAAAAGGTTTGAGGTAGAACTTATGATATCTGATGATATTCACTCTTGAAACATGAGTTAAACCCACAAACCGATATGAAATGAAACACATTTAAGTATTTTCACTGGACCTAGTCATTTATTATGATTTGTATTTCTGAATACATTTTATACCAGTCCTAAATATTACACAAAACTGCAATTGTTCCAAGAAAATATTCTGATATCCCACATTGGAGTCTCTTGTGCTTGCAGGCTTTTGGGTGATCACCACAGATCACATAAAACCCATAAAGGTGGCCATTTTATGAGTCCCATGCTTTCATTCCCCCCCCCCTCCAAATCACAGTGAATTGTTCCCAGTTTCAGTTTTGCACATTGGGCTCCTCTGATGTGGTTCTCTGTGTTTCAATTAAAGTTTTGTGTGTGTGCGTGTGTGTGTGTGTGTGTGTGTGTGTGTGTGCGTGCGTGTGTGTGAGAATAAGAGGGGGGTGTTGAGGCCTGTCAATTTACTGAGCATGATGGGACATTAAACAGAGGTAGAGCTGGTAGACACACTCTCCAAAAAACCATCTAATAATCACAAACTCCAAGTGAGTGTGTTGTGGTCAGAGGTCTCACACACAGTCTTATGATTTGGTAACAACACATCAAATACAGAACACACACATTGGCCCACCTGCTCTGTTATGTGTATGTGTGTGTGAGACTACAAAGAAAAAAACACCACACACTTTCACACAGACCACATTTAACATTTTAAAAACCACCATGTAAGCAGTTCTGAAGGGCATTTCAAATCTACTACAGAACTTTACATCTTTAAGATGTGTATTCTGTGATTTGTTCATTGCGTCTGTCATGTGACAAATGAACTAAAGACTCAGGATGTGACCTAATCATTTGTGTTTCCCATAATTGTTTTTGGCTACATAATGATTTCCTAATTTGGAATATGATCAAAGATTGCATATGTGAACATGTACAGGGAATTTGAGATTTAATGACATTTTAATGACTTGAGTAAAGATAAACTTATAGACCTATAAACTTCTATTGTAAGTGTATGAGGGTTTTTGTGTTGTTTTGGAGGGATGAGTCAAAATGATTATCTTTGATAAATGACAGCCTGTCACAGATGCTGTCAATATTTAACTTGTTTTAATGATTCCTTTAACCAATTAAGTACTTTAAAAATAGATTTTGTAAACTTCGACTTGTCTTTAAACATAAAAGTGAAGACACAAATCTAAATAGCCCTGTGATGTGTTTGCGTGGCTCTGTGGTCCTTTGTTTGTGGTGGGGGGCTGCAGTTTTTTAGCAGGGAGGGGCAGGAAAAGGAGCCGAGAGAAGAAGCCAAAAAGCATTTAAGTATGGAGCCAAAATCTGGAGGATAATCTCTTTGGCTCTGCTAAAAAGTGCCTGTGGTTGAAACTCTTAATTTTGAGATCATTTTGGGTTGAAAAATAAAAACACCCCAAGGACTGCAAGTTCAGAAGGGTAGTTTAAGTAATCAATCCCATGTTTCATCTCAGTGTGCAGTGAGAAAAATTACCACAGCGACCCGCAGGTGGTTCCTATTTTAGTGTCCAGATCATCTTTTTAGCAGACTCTCCACAGTCTCTTCCCCTCTTTTGATTTGTCTGTCTCTCTTCTAATGCCATCATGTTTTCTGAGAGAGTAAGAGCACTGATGTGGATTGATGAGTGGATTGATGTCAGTGTTTTCTCTGGTTTGTTTAGGCCTTCTTCTACATTATATTATATATACACTGTATATACAGTATATTCAGTCTTTCTACTTCAAAATTTTGTTTATTTCAATGTGTTACTTGATGATTCTAATATTTCAGAGTGAAAACTGTTTCAGTGTTAGATGGTTTCCCAAAATGATCTCATCAACTTTCTAAATGTTTTACAGAAGCCCACTTTGGTCACTTAAGTAAAAATAATGCTTTGTTGAGCAAAAAGTCAATTGTGAAAGTCAATTAGTCATTGTGAGATATAATATATAAAGTCAAAATTATGACACATTATAGTTATAAGCTGAAAAAGTTAAAAAAAATTGAATATTGTCTTTTTAATATAATATAAATCTACAAATCTATAAATATTTATAAACCCTTTTAAAGTTTGTGTTAAAATCTGCATGCGCGGTTGTAAAGTGCTTTATAAATAAATTAAAATTAAATGAAATAAAAAAATTGAAATGAAAATTATGAGACGAATTTGACAAATGACAAAAATTCAATATTATGAGACGAAAATTTGAAATTATGACATTAAGTCATAATTGTGACATAAAAAGGCAAAAAAAATTATGGCTTTTTATACTGTATACCATTTTTATTATTTATCTCATAAAATTTGACTTTCTCATAATTATGACTTTTTCTCTCATAATTCTGACAAAATTATTTAAATTTTGACATTATGATTTATCAAAGCATGATTTTTTCTTATGTGGCAGAAACGGGTTTCCATATATGTTTGAAATGGAAACAAAGATGACGGTTTGTAAGTACCTATGTACGTAAATAATATATTAAATAAATATTTAAAAGGAAAAATTGAATATGGAGGTCAGAATTAGGGGTGGCACGGTTCGCGGAAAAAAACCGAACAGCACGGTTCTCCACTCACGGTTCGGCACGCGCTAGGACCGCGGTTCATCTTCACTCTGACAACGCATCTGCAATATGGTTTGTAATAAATAACACGTAAAAAAACAGGGTTCGGCTAATGTATGCTTCTGTTGATGGATGCGCATTCTGGCTTCCCAGTACATCACAACAACAGCGATGGGGGGGGGAAATGTGGACAAACCACTCACTCTTGTTCAATGCGAGTGCCTTATGTTGGAATATGAGCAGTCAGTTATTCCGTCATCACCCGGGTGCTGATAGCGCGCGCGCGCACAGGTGAGACCTGAACAGCACCTGTTGATATCTGTATTTAAACCAAACTCATGTAAGCTTTGCCAGTTTTAACATTTAAGAGCCAGTGGATGAGAGCTGGCGCGCGCAGTGAGAAGATTTGTGCGTGCGCTCATCAGACGCGCGCAAATGTTAAGCTCTCTCTGAGGTATTGTGTTTGAATGGACAAATTCACACAAACATTATGTAAAAATGCCCGTCTTGGTAAGTATCATATATAGCAGACATAGCCGGCTGAACGTACACTGGATCAGTGCATTCTCTTAAAGTGACAGCACTTTCTTAATATTAATCAAACAGCAACAACAAAGAAATCACTCACTGCTCTTGATTGGATCGCTTTTGTAACTTTAATAAAGATTAATCTTTAATTTATACAGACAAATATGCAATGCTGTTTTACATTTGATCACTTTTATTCAATTTATGTACCTAAAAACTAATGCTATTGACCTACCTTAAAAAAAACCCCTGAAAATCACTGTTTATTTTATGTTTCTTTACTCTATAATTAGTTGTGCTGTTGCTTGTAGTTAGATTATTCTTATTTTCTTTATTTTTATTTGACAGTATAGCTTTTCCCTAAACATACCGAACCATACCGAAACCGTGACTCTAAAACCGTGATACAAACCGAACCGTGAAAAAGTTGAACCATTCCACCCCTAGTCAGTATACAACAAACAAGCGGACCATCTTACAATATTGTACAATGGTACAATAGTTCTGAACTACAATTCAGTATCTATCATCACTGTAAAATTATTCACAGCACCCCTGCAAATTTACTGCTTGAACAGATTTAAATGACCTCACAACATGTGGTGAACTGCAATTACTCAACAGAAAGCATACATTTTTAAAAGCACTCAGAGTGTTGCATGAAGTGTTTGTGAGTTGGCTCTGACAAGAGCACTGACCTGGCCCTATACCCAGCAGAGAGAGAAAGAGGCAGACTGCGAGAGGAGGTTGTGAAGGACACCAGCATGGGAAGTGGGGAGAATCTTGGCATGACTGAGAGTGTTTCGCTTGATATGTTTAAGAGATGCCAGAAAAGCCTGCGAGGAAAGCCAGCTCTCAATCACCTCTGCTCTATACTCTCTCCCACATCTCTCATTCCTCCCCTCGCTTTCTCTTTCAGTCTCTCTCTCTCATGGCAGGAGCCCCAGGCTGAGGTTTGATTGATGCCTGTCTGCAGCTCGAGTAAGAGGACTAAGGAACCAGCACACAGTAGGGAGTGCAGCCTCCTCGCCAAACCGAGTCCTTTGATTCTGAAAAACGAGTGAACTTCAGTCTGGCAGAACTGAAGGTGTTCCTTTAACACACCAGCAAATGAGATCGCACACACTCAAAGACTGTAATGTCATAGTAAAATTAGCCTCGCTCAGCCCCACAAAAGCACATTAATAGGCCCGGGTGACCTTTCCATTGTCATTAGCACCTACTTTATCCCAGCCATCATTTTAATGATGTTTTTTGCAGCCTCATTACAGTACTATCACACTGTCTTTGCTTGCTTTCACGTCCATGCACTGTATTTTAACTGAGCTAGAATTGTACATAGCGTTCCTGAAAATTAAGACAATTAAAAACAAGGCTATTTTCCCCTTTGCAACGCCTAATGTAGCCTAAATGATTTCACCAGAATGCATTACAACTTCTGTTTTTGATGAAAATGTAATCTTTGGTTTCTTGTTAAGCTAAGAATTTTACAATAATTTGTCCATTATAAAAATATATAAACAAAATAACTCCAAAAGTCTGGAATAATTAATTTTTTTTTTTTTTAAATGTTTTCACTTTTTTGCTTAATAAATTACATTTTAAAATATATTAAAACAGAAAACAGTTATTTTAAATTGTAATAATATTTCACAATTAGTGTTTCAAATAAATGCAACCTTGGTGAGCATAAGAGACTTCTTTCCATAAAACCTTTGACCGGTGTATGCAAATTGGTTATAATAAAACATGAAATTTAAAGAGAGTCATCCGAAAATGAACATTATGTCATCATTTACTCACTCTCATGTCGTTCCAAACATCTAGGCGGGCTTTCACTTGTGACGCTCAAATAATGAAAGCGAATGAGGAAACTAGGGCTGTCAGGCTCCAAAATTACAAAAAGTACCATAAAAGTTGTGTTTGCAACTTGTGCAGTGTTTTCCAAGTCGTTATTCACTGAAAATGAGAGTTCGAGAGAAGCAGCGATGTCCGGTTTATACACAAAACATTCCTTTGAGTGAGTCGGATCTTTTGGGTGAATCAGTTGATTCAATCCACAAACGCATTCTGAACGACTCATTCATCTGATTCTGTTTTCGAATTGATTCACTTAGTGATTCAGATCCAAAATTTTGAGGTTTTATTCCCCCCTTTTTCCGCAAGATTGTCATATTTGTTTTAAATTCGTTTTTGAAAGCTAAAAAAAACTAAATTTAATCTCAAAACTATATGTCCAGTCTGAATGATTCTTAAGTTTTGTGTAAGAGGATCCTTGTTCCTCTACGGGGAATCAAACTACTGTTTAATCATACTGCAGTAATGATTCATATTTCCCTAAGGTAACTGTTAATTGACATAAAATACATATCAGTTTCTACAGCCAAGGATTAAAATTGATTAACACTTCAGAGTGGGTGGCTGTACACCATTGCTTTTTGGAAAATGTACAGAATTTAATTTCACAGCAACTCTCATATCCCAGCATCACTCCAAATCCTTAATAGGTATAAGAGAAACTGCATCCACATCCCACAAGAGAACCATTAAACCAGAAATCTAAAAGATTTTACTCATTACTGAGGGTTTTGCTTCTGTATATGCAATCATGAGACTTCATATGTGTGTATGCATGACTTTGTACAGTATGTGCACTGTGTGTTTGTATATGGATTTGCCACATCAGTCTGTTTTCATTTAACTGCACTGAAGAAAGAGAGTTTGCTGAAGAAACAGCACAGGCTTTAATTTGCAGTGGGGATAGTGTGCGATGATCTGGTAAAACACTGCATGGTGTTTTCACTCTAAATACGGCAGCAGGCCTTGCACACATCAGAAGCTGACCACTCACGCTGACATACTAAAAATATCAGCTGAAAATATTTTGGGATACTGCACACATCCAAAAAAAAATGGCTGCATAAAGTCAGTAAACTGTGAAGTCTTGACTTCTAATAGACAGATTTTACTGTGAAACTCATTTTGAGGTCAATTCAAGGAAAGAATGGAACATCTAGCCTGACAAAAAAATTGCCAACCAATTTTCAACAATGCTATTTAGGAAAAGAATCAAGAAACACTTCATCCTTTGGACTTGCTTTTCATGTGTTAATAAGCAAAGTCCAGTGCTTTCCTCTCCAACATGTACAAATATTCAGCTATTGTTGTCCAGTGTTGAGTTTATTTTCTCTCTTCATTGAAAGTCCACCCTTCCTCTTCTCTTTAATTTGCCCTTTGGCAGAGACACACTGCTGATCACACACTGGTCCCTTGTCAGTTTGAGACTTGTTAAAGAGATTTGACACTTTTTGCGTTTAGTGCTGCCAAGAAATTGGGACAAGTAGGAACATTACATATTGTTTTATTTTAATATTGAGCGGGGCTTTGATAATATACTCTTTTCAATCATTTGTAAGCGTATTGTGTTCCTGATGAGCTAATGTTGCTTCTTTTTTGTTCTGGGACAGATCAGATTGCAGTTCAAACACAGTTGGGAATCACTTGGAAGTGTTCTTCCACCCTGATCCATAAAATTTATATTTTAAATATGATGGAATATATCAAATCTATCATACAAACATTTAAAAAAAAATTCAAAACATTCGAACAAGGTCTTGATAAACTTTCCTTTTCTAGTTATAAAATGTTTTGGATGAATTTCTATTGGATTTCAATTCAGAAATTGCTATTCTGAATACTGTTTGCTAAATTTGATTTGAAATTGATGTACAAAACATTCTCAACTGAATTCTAAATAGCACACATCCCTGTAAGAGATTGATGTAATGTGCAGTGATGTAATGAGAATCTATTAGGATCTAAAATAGTAAACATAATCATTCTGGAAAAATGATAGCTTGATAATTTCAGAATAAACTTTGAAGCCAGTATGATATTGCATCCAGTGCTGAAAAACGATGCCAAAATAAAGAAAAACTCTGGTAATGAATCTTGTGTTATTCCTATAATGTTAACATTACATCAGTTTGAGAACCCGTGGAATTCACAGCAAGTGTCAATATTTATTCACTTTTCTGTTAGAATGAACTGCCAAAACCCAAAGAGGGATCTGGCAGGAAGTTAGGGTGTGCTCACTCACAGCTGTCCGATAAAAGAGTGAGATGAAAACCTCATCTGCCCTTGATACGGTCCTGTGATTGAGTGCTCGAATCTTGCTGACATGATAGATTCACACGAACCCTAATAAACACATCAAAACACAAAGATTTGGCTGACTGGACGGCCCAAAGCGATCGCCACCTGTGCAAGTCTCCTTTTATTCTTATAAACCCATCCTGCAGAGCGTGTCAGTAAAACAGTTCAGCTCCAGGTGCATCAAGGGAAATGCTGAGCTTGTTATTATTGCACTACTGGAAGGAAACCACAGACAGAGGCAGGAGGCAACAAAGGAGGGGGGAGATTTTGGCGTCTTGGAAAGGAGGAAGTGTGTTTGAGAGAGTACATCTCGCTCCTCTGACACCAGGAAAACGGGGAAAAGTTATTAATATCTGTGTGAGTGTGTTGTAGAAAGCTTTTTCGGAAGTGTGGCCGTGTGCACCGGGGTGGTTCCCATGATGCCGTGCTGTGTTGTTTGGGTCATTTCAGGGTGTGGTTGCCAGTTTTCCACTTTGGGTGGATCCAGGAACCGTATCAGGAACAGAGGGCCATCAGAAACCACAACACTTTGACTATGCTGAACTGAGTTTGTCTCGGTCAAACCTCACTGTACCGAAACAGCAAGTTGGCATTGATGATGTGGCTACGGTCGCTCCGGCAGAGCCGGAAACATCTCCAGTGCCCTGCTGTGGTGCAGGGATTTTCTGAGCGGGGCGCATTGTTTGGTTTGCGCTTGTGAGATGGCTGTTTAGGCCACAGGACTGATTGTCAGGCAATGAAAACACATCACGCCGAGGAAAGCCGTACGTGAAAGCATCACGCAATCTGTGTCTTTGTGAGATCCACCCACACTCATCCGAAATTGGATGTGTGGTTTGAGTGGTGATTTTCTAGTGAGCCTGGCCTGGCCTGGCTACTATAAACAACAGGAAACTAAGTATCCACAAAGTTAAACCACCAAGCTCTTCCTCCATGTGCCCTTCACTGCCAATGGCTTAATGTAACCAAGATAAATAAGATATATAAGACTTGTTTACAGGAAATGCAAGAAGCAGGACACACACACAGAAACATGTAATGTTGAAGGCATATCAATAACATTGAATGAAATGTAACATTTAAATCTGGAAATCATGTAGTTGGTTTTCTTTTAGCACAATATCATAAGTAAACTATGATTTGATCAGATATAGCCATAAAAAATAGCACTTCCAGGTGTTTTTATTTATTTATTTATTGTAATATCTATTCATTTTTATATTTACTTTATATTAAATATGTCATATAAACAATGTAAAAGTATCTGATACAATAAAGCATGAAAAAGTAATATTCCTTTGACAAATGCCAGCTCCCTAAAGGCATCCCTTTCTAGGAAGTGACATCATTTCAGTGGGAAAACACTATATTAAAGTATCAGCAATAGATAAGATAAAATAATCACTAGGCTTCATATAAGGAATTGTGGCTTATGTACTGAGAATATGAAAGATAGATAAAGGAAGTGTATATATTGTGAGTATGATGAATCAGTTTTCTTCTAAATCGTATAGCATATTAAAAGGGGGGGGGGGATCTAACAATATCTAAGAGAAGTGGGGCCCTGCAAAGTTTACTTAAATGTGATTCTGGACAAAAATATATACATTAATTAGAAAATATCATAAAGAAACTAGTCCAGATAAAAGGATTAGGTGCTCAAGCAAGCATTTGATTAATGGAATAGTATATACTTAAAGGGATAGTTCACACAAAAATGAAAATGAAGTCATCATTTACTCACCCTTGTGTTTTTCTAATGCTGAATGCTCTTCCTTTTTAATTGTAAGTTTTCTCCCCTTTCTTATACGTGATTCCACGTACTCCAGTGCAGTTGGTGGTAGTTGGTGGCAGGATTTACTTATTTTGAATTACTGCAAAAATAAGCTCTGTGACAAACAAAAGTTTATGATCCCTAGGTTTTGTTCATCATGATAATCTTCACAAATGAACACAACTTTAATGAATTTTGAAGCCTAAATACAGTCGGCAGAAGGAAAAAGCTAAATGTAGACTATATAAATGAATAACTTCAGAATGATGGAGCCAGAGGTGCTAAAATGCTAACTCGTTTTATGGTTTTGCCCTACAAAAATACATTATGCCTACAGCACTGATGTTTTGTGATATTAGTTGGTTTCTGCCGCTTCACATCATTCCAGTCTCAAAATGTAAAAAATTAAAAGTTAACCTCACTCAGTTCCCCGTTAAGCAATTTAGCTTTCATTTCCATTCTTTTAATTTTCTCTATTGTGTACATAAACGAGTTGTGATGAATAAAGTTTCCTCATCTGAGCTTGACTATCTGAAAGTTTGATATGCCCCAGAAACATGTTCAGATTGAGATCTTTGCAGTGTTTTTTTTTTTTTTGTTTGTTCTTTTTACTAAATATGTGTGCCATATGAGTCCAGTCCACATGTTGAACACAAGCTAAACATTTCTGTTCTATGCACTGATGACTTTTAGTTTAGCGAGGCGGAGGAGACGTATCTCATCATTTATCATTTCTTTCCATGTCACATTTATTCAACACGCAGCAGTAAAATATAAAGCGAAATGTCGGTAACTAAAGGGCAGGGGACAAATTCTCCGGCTGTGCAATATATCAGATATCAAAGCTGGTAACTCCTCTGTTCATCTCAGAGACGGTCTTTATGCAGAGGTTGACACATCCTTGGAGTTCCTCCGACGTAGGAAGTGAATCGGACAGCTGTTGAAAAGTTTTCGGTGAGGTTAACCATCCTCAAACAAGAAAAGCCAGAGTGGGTTTTCAAAAAGAAGGTTGAAAAAGATTTTTTAAACAGTCTGTCACACAAGCACTTATGTTCTTTCATAATCAACTCTAATAGCACCTGCTGTTTTTTTTCAAGATTTTACAAATCAGAGCGTGGGAGCGAGACAGCAGGGATCCTTGAAGGCCATCAGAAATATGTTTAGGGAGGATTTTTGCAAGGCGATCATGCTTTTATAGGAGGCAAAGCCCTTATCTTGTCTGTATACAGTCAGGCGCTTCTCTAAAACTTGACTATTCATCATCATGTATAGTAATTAGTGCTGGAACTGAAGTCATGACATTAATCTACTAGAATTCCTCAGTAATCACTGTACATAGGTAAAACAGACTTTACATAGTTTAAAATGTCATACACATTAGATCTATGCGGATGGGAGGAGGAGAATGTCATGGGTTGAACTGATCCAAAGGTTTATGACAACAGGGCAATTTTTGGCCAACATGCCTAAGCAATGAAAATATGATAAAAGATGATAGAAGACATAAATAGTATGTTCTTCAAGCAACTATGATAAACCAGTAAAAAAAACAGATATATCTTGCAAAGCAACGCTTCAAGCTTTCGAAAAGTTAAAGTTAACCATAGTTAATCTAAAAGGACAAGTCTGTCATCATGTTGTTCCAAACCTGTGTGAATTTCTTTCTTCTGTGGAACACAAAAGAAAATATTTTGAAGAATGTTTTACTGTTTTTGTCTGTGCAGTGAAAGTCAAGGAGACAACAAAATGTGAAGCTATCATGAAATTAATCTATAAAATTGGAAACTCACAAAAGATGAGACAAATCTAAATTTAATCCTCATTTTCTCTCTTTTTACAATAAGATCACTTTTTCCATCATCTAATGTTCACTTAAAGTTAATTATTATAAGAACATGAATAATAATATAACATTGCTGTTTAATTTAATCTTTAGCCAGTCTTAATTAGTATGTGAATTTATCTTACTGTACATTGTAAAATTGATTTTAGTTTTTATCTTTATTATTTTAAGACAAAATTGTATAGAATATAGAATTTTAACAGAATATACAACAGTAATATTTTCCATACCACACACATACACACACATACATAGTTTTTTTTTTTTTTTTAATTTAAGTAGACACTTCGATTTTATTTTTTAGTTATTTTTATTGTCTAAATAAAAATGAAATGCTAAAAAATATTTGAACTTGAATGGAAAAAAATCTACACACACACACACACGTGTGTGTGTGTGTGTGTGTGTTCTTGTTTATGGTACATTGTGGGGACCAAATGTCCCCACAAGGATAGCAAAAACTGACATTTTTGACATTTTTGACAAGGGAAAAAAATATTAAAAATAGTAAATGATGTTTATCTGAAAGTGTAACAGTGCAAACAGGTTTTATGTAAGGGGTAGGACTGGGTTAGGGGATTGAAAATGGTGTTTGAGACAGTAGAAGTCTATGGAAAGTACCCACAATTCACAGAAACCTAACGTGTGTGTGTGTGTGTGTGTGTGTGTGTGTGTGTGTATGACTGACGTAAATTAAAATTGGTTTTTAAATCCAAGTAGACATTTTTAAGGGGAAACCGCAGAAGCTTTTAATGCTCACATGACCTGAGGATTGTACTGCAGTCCCCCACTGCTATAGTTAAAAGAAATCAATAGACAATGAAATGGCCTGCAGCTGAGCATGAATTGAACTGTGTGGATGCAGCAGGTAATCATGGCACAGCACGCTAACATGAAGTCTCCTACAGACACAGACAGGACAAGAATTAAATATTTATTGATTGACACACTAACCTTTTCATGACTGCTGTGCATGAAGAGGGTGCTGTGAATCATAATATTTCCAATCTAAATATATAAACTCCACTGCAGATTAGCAGAGTAGATTAGCTTCATTGAATGCAATTGATTTCTAATTATAAATACCACCGATTTTCCTTTCTATTTGCCTTTCTCCATTGCTTATGATTCACATTTTCAATTTCTATCTTCCTGTACAGCACATAAAAATCATTTCATCAGTCTTCTATATATATAAACCACATTATGAAAGTAATGCTCTCAAAACACGAAAGGTTTCCTTGGATGGATTTCTTCTGCACGCTATAAAAAGGACTAGATCGGCAGCACAACGTTGCCTGTCAGAGGAGATGAAGCAGCTGCGTCTGGACTGACCTGAACTCCACGTGAGACTCACTCCTCCTGGGGCAGAACGGCAGAGGTGGACTGGCCTTGAGATGCTTCAGATTGGGTTTGAGTGGAAGAGACAGATGGGCCTATGGAGAACCGGGCCTGTGGTTTGAAATACAGCGTTCTCATCTATATTTGAGATTGAAAATAAATAGCCTGTCAATTTGTAACAGCAATGTGGTTAGAGGGAGATGGGAGACAGAAGGAAGGAACGGGACCCTCCACATATCCTGGCAATGTGATATGGTGCTGGTTTTTATGGTGAGCTTGCTGGCATCGAAACATGAGCTGCATAAATAAAATATGGGCAAAATGGTTAGGTTAAGGGATGGATGGAAGTTCTCTCATTATTTACTCTTTGCCCTCATGTCGTTCCAACCAATTAAAAATAACTGTGTTCTATTTTAATATATTTTGAAATGTAATTTATTCCCTTGATGGCAAAGCTGAATTTTTAGTAGCCATTACTCCAGTCTACAGTGTCACATGATCCTTCAGAAATCATCATTTGATGTTCAAGAAATTCTTATTATCAATTTTGAACTGAAATTGACATCTTTAGTGACTTCATAAATGTATTTACTCTCTATTTTGATCATTTTAATGCATCCTTTTTGAACATGCACGTGCTGCTGAGCTAATATTATCTGAAATTATGGTATCTTGCAATTAAGAAAGAGAAAATGCTAGCTAATCTATACTGAGAACACACAATTACACAATTATTAGACAGATGTAGTATCCGTCTCTATCTTGCAGTGATATAGTGAGTACAGTGGCAGTGCCTACAGTAAGTGAAGCTCACCCTCCCACAAAGCCAAGCTGCGGGGCACAGAAACACTGTAATTATGGGTGAGGCACAAAGCGTTCACCCACTGCTAGAGCGTCAGCTAAATACAAACAAGCCTGTAAGAAATTACATGGGGAGAGCAAACAGTACAAAGCGACAGGCGAACAAAAACATAAAGTTTTGACCTTTCAAGGGAAACAAAGGGAAAAAGGACTCCGAAAGAGATGCCAGTGCTTTTGAGGTTCAACATAAAGAAAATGTATTATTAATTCATATATTAATTTATATAAAATATATTCAGTCTGGTCAACACTGTCAATGCTAATCTACTGGATAATCTCTGAATAATTTACAACATAAAAATTATGTATACATTTGTTTATAAAATAAATTATATATATAAATAAAGTATATATAAGTATTTGTTATAACTTTATAACAAAAAATAGTTTATACACATTTAACAGAAAACATTATTTTCATTTCAACAGACACATGATATACGAGTGAACAACAGTATCCAAAATTCATTCTGCTGGCTAATGTTCAAACCAAAGAGGTTTAAAATGCATTCTTCTCATATCGGTCTCTGACAGCATCACTGTGGATTGTGCTGGCATGCTCTCAGTGACCCGAGACACTCTCCATACCTGTCTTGGTTCTGATCTAGGTGTTGTGGATGAAGCCAGCCAATGGCAGGATTTAAATCATAAGAGTAAAATACCGTAAACAGGCTACAGCAGTTATCTAGTCATTATTCAGAATTTGAATTTACACTTAATCCTTTGGCCAGCAGAGCACGTGAAGTGCTCAAGACAGACGTGACTGCCAGAATCCTACAGCCCACAGACTATTAGCTCCACGCACGCACCACTCTGCAATATCAGCCTGTCTTCTCTGGGTTTACTCAGTGTTGCTTGACTTTTTCTTCTACTTAACTGAGCCTGAGTTGTAGTTATTTCATTTTCAATGTTAAAATATTATATTCCCTCTCACAAGAAGATACAGTAGTGTGTTGCTGTGTTATTTCTCTATGATTCTGTATTTAAAAAATATATATATATATACACACACACAGGTGCTGGTCATATAATTAGAATATCATCAAAAAGTTGATTTATTTCACTAATTCCATTCAAAAAGTGAAACTTGTATAATGTATACATTCATTCCACACAGACTGATATATTTCAAGTGTTTATTTCTTTTAATTTTGATGATTATAACTGACAACTAATGAAAACCCCAAATTCAGTATCTCAGAAAATTAGAATATTACTTAAGACCAATACAAAGAAAGGATTTTTAGAAATCTTGGCCAACTGAAAAGTATGAGCATGTACAGCACTCAATACTTAGTTGGGGCTCCTTTTGCCTGAATTACTGCAGCAATGCGGCGTGGCATGGAGTCGATCAGTCTGTGGCACTGCTCAGGTGTTATGAGAGCCCAGGTTGCTCTGATAGTGGCCTTCAGCTCTTCTGCATTGTTGGGTCTGGCATATCGCATCTTCCTCTTCACAATACCCCATAGATTTTCTATGGGGTTAAGGTCAGGCGAGTTTGCTGGCCAATTAAGAACAGGGATACCATGGTCCTTAAACCAGGTACTGGTAGCTTTGGCACTGTGTGCAGGTGCCAAGTCCTGTTGGAAAATGAAATCTGCATCTCCATAAAGTTGGTCAGCAGCAGGAAGCATGAAGTGCTCTAAAACTTCCTGGTATACGGCTGTGTTGACCTTGGACCTCAGAAAACACAGTGGACCAACACCAGCAGATGACATGGCACCCCAAACCATCACTGACTGTGGAAACTTTACACTGGACCTCAAGCAACGTGGATTCTGTGCCTCTCCTCTCTTCCTCCAGACTCTGAGACCCTGATTTCCAAAGGAAATGCAAAATTTACTTTCATCAGAGAACATAACTTTGGACCACTCAGCAGCAGTCCAGTCCTTTTTGTCTTTAGCCCAGGCGAGACGCTTCTGACGCTGTCTGTTGTTCAAGAGTGGCTTGACACAAGGAATGCGACAGCTGAAACCCATGTCTTGCATAAGTCTGTGCGTAGTGGTTCTTGAAGCACTGACTCCAGCTGCAGTCCACTCTTTGTGAATCTCCCCCACATTTTTGAATGGGTTTTGTTTCACAATCCTCTCCAGGGTGCGGTTATCCCTATTGCTTGTACACTTTTTTCTACCACATCTTTTCCTTCCCTTCGCCTCTATATTAATGTGCTTGGACACAGAGCTCTGTGAACAGCCAGCCTCTTTTGCAATGACATTTTGTGTCTTGCTCTCCTTGTGCAGGGTGTCAATGGTCGTCTTTTGGACAACTGTCAAGTCAGCAGTCTTCCCCATGATTGTGTAGCCTACAGAACTAGACTGAGAGACCATTTAAAGGCCTTTGCAGGTGTTTTGAGTTAATTAGCTGATTAGAGTGTGGCACCAGGTGTCTTCAATATTGAACCTTTTCACAATATTCTAATTTTCTGAGATACTGAATTTGGGGTTTTCATTAGTTGTCAGTTATAATCATCAAAATTAAAAGAAATAAACACTTGAAATATATCAGTCTGTGTGGAATGAATGTATACATTATACAAGTTTCACTTTTTGAATGGAATTAGTGAAATAAATCAACTTTTTGATGATATTCTAATTATATGACCAGCACCTGTATATATATATGTGTGTGTGTGTGTGTGTGTGTGTGCGTGTAAAATCCAACAGAGTGAATTTGGGGGTGGGACTATCTGATGTTCGACCAATAGTGTTTTGGAAACTTGTTTGGGTTTCATCTGAAATCACAAGTATACTTCTTTTTTCTAAAAGTTATTGTGACTGTTAAAAAGCATGTTCTCTATAGTATGAATGTAATTTGTACATACTACATGTGCCTTGTTGTCATTGCCATGTGACCTATTTGCATTGCTTCACTACTTTCCAGCTAACAACTTTTTATCAAAGTTATGAACAACCGTTCTTCCAGTAACATTAAGACACTGTTCATTCATCTGGTTTTTAATAATGTTCTCAAAATTTTAGCACACATGTATTTATACATTGTTCATGGAAGGTTTCTTCTGACACATTTTAGCTGAACTTTCACCAAACATTTTTTAAATGTTAGGCTACTATTAAGAGAACAATCAAAAGTAAAGTTCCCGTAATATTAGCAAAATAATAAAATGGAACATTCCATTAACATTTGCTTAACCAATATAAAACTTGTTTTTAAAACATTAAAAAAAAACTGGACTGATGTTTTCATAGCTTATTAGAACATTAGCAAAACTTTCTTACAACATACAGTATTTTTATGAACTGGTCACAATTCCTCCTCCATAGAAAAGTAGGGTATTTGGATGCAACCTTGGTGACAGTATTGGCTTAGGTATCACACACTTCACCTTATAAAAGGATAGAATTCAAATAATGTACACCTTCGTGTCATTCCAAACCTGTTTGACATCTGACGAATGAATGCTATGAATGTTGGCACAGTGAAGAATGCTGGTGGTAATCACAGTTTTAGTGACCATTAACTCCCAATGAATGGACAACACAAAACACTGAGACATTTCTCAAAATATCTTCTTTAATGTTCCACAGATCTCATCGGTTTGGAATAACATGAGGGTAAGTAGCTAAATAATAGAATTTTGAAATGACAATTCTGTCATTAATTACTCACCCTCATTTCGTTCCAAACCCGCAAGACCTTCGTTCACCTTCAGAACACATATTAAGATATTTTTGATGAAATCCGAGAGCTTTCCGACCCTACATAGACAGCAATGTAATTACCACGATCAAGGCACAGAAACAAAGTAAGGACATCGTTAAAATAGTCCATGTGACATCAGTGATTCAACCGTAATTTTACGAAGCTACAAGAATACTGCACACAAAGAAAACAAAAATAACACCTTTATTTAACAATTTTTCAATTCTTCCACATCACCCTGGCACCATTTTGGAGAGTATCACGACACATGCGCATGCTGGACTATTTTAACGATGTCTTTATTACCTTTCTGGACCTTGAACGTGTCAGTTGCTTTGCTGTCTGCGAAAGCTCTCGGATTTCATTAAAAATATCTTAATTTGTTTTCCGAAGATGAACAGAGCTCTTACAGGTTTGGAAATACATGAGTAATTAATGATAGAATTTTCCTTTTAGGGTTAACTGTCCCTTTAAGTTATTGCTTGCAAACAAGGTTCACATTACCTTATATGACACAAGCTGTTCAGCATGTGGCTGTAACCCCTGATGTGGGGTGTGGGCCTGCAGAAACATCTGTGTCCAACAAGCCCCAGATGTGTCCTTTGAGAGAAGGGTCCAACTGTTTGTAAGGAGCATGGATGCGTTTCATCCTTGGGTGGTGTGTGGATGCGAGTGTTATCTGGCTTAGCCAACCACAAACGGTTCAGGGGGTTGTGAATCAGGCATGTGTGTGCCTATGCATCTAAATAAAGTTGAAATAAAACAGAGTGTGTCTGAATATGGGGGGTGGGAGTGCATGGAATAAGGGAGACAGCAGAAAGACATATATTAAGAGAGAAATACATAGATTAAAACAGAGAGAAATGAGAGAGGGAGATAAACAGAGGGTGTGGGGGAGACGGCAGTCTGTGGTGAGGTAGATCATGTGGAGTCAGCGGTGTGAAACCTCAGTTTGGAAACCAGAGAAGCCCACCGCTTCAGATTTATCATACTTTCACTCGGCAGACCCTCTGACTGCACAATTACGAAGAGCTGCAGATCACTGACCTCTCATCACGTCAGAATCAGCAGGCATTGGAAATCAAATCCACAGGGAGGTGTGACAGGACAGACGTCAGTGGATTTCTACATTTATACCCAGGATAGCACTATTTTTCTTTGGAAAGGTTTTTTGGGGGGGGCACTCCTAATTTCCGTTGTGTATTTTTTTCCATTTTTGCTTCGTAACTTTCTAGAAAGCAAACGCATATAAAGTTATACGAGTGTATATAAAGTTCTTATCATATTCACTTTCGTTGAAAAAAGTTTAAAAACGACCTAAAACGAAAGATCAATTAACGTACCTACAGTACAGCATACTGCCATATTTATATGCGCATCTATACTGCCACCTTCAGGCCACAATGATATAGCGCACAGTGTAAAACAATGTCTAAAAATATTTACCAACCGCATAAAATGTTGAATCAGACTCAAGAAGATCTATTTAGTGAATTTATATTTATTCATTTTGCAGGCGCTAAATTATTATTATTATTATTAAAAACACTAATCATTTCTAGAACCTGATCATTTCCAAGTCTGGACAGCACTATTTATATGTTTCAAATAACACGTCAGTAGGTTTTACAGGCTGTAAAGCTAACAGACATTAATCCTTCATATTATTACATTTCATAATAGAAACGTTATGTATTCATACAAAACATCACAACTGCACACAAGTTGCCAAACTTAGTTGTGTTTAAGCATGTTTCTGTGAATGAAAGAGGACTGTTTTTTTTCAGGTGGCTCAGTATGCATTCCTGTTGCGTACGTGTTAAACAATGAAGTTTCTGTGTGTGTAGGTGTACAAGTACAGGCAGATACATAGTTATGTAAAAATATTAACTGACTGATCTGCCCAGTCCTCCAAAATCACTTTTTTCACAGCTAAGCCTCCAAACAAAGTAAACTGATCTACACCAGTTTATAATTTATGTACTTAACATGTTTTTGTCGAGTTGACAGACAGTCAATGGCAGCTCAGAGCTTATTGGCTAAACTGCTCAAGACTCTGTGCAAATATGAGACTAATGAAAACCTGCCACACTTAGAATAGCATAGACAACTTTAAAACACTATAAAGATGCATCCTAAATCTTATACTTTGTAAATCTACAGCAAATGTTGGTCTAAACAAAACAATAATGCACTGCACATCAGCCCAAACTATAGACTTGTAAGGCAGCAATGTACTGATATTCCTCAAACATTCAATCTCTAAGTATTAAACTTCTGCAATTAATTCAGTACATACAATGAATTAATTCAATTTTAGTTCTAAATCTATTCAAACTCTAACTCTATTCTGGTCCCTTTAACTCTGTTCAAACCATGATTTTCAATATTTAATCCTAAATTTCTTTAAAGGTGAGGATATCATTGTTATATTTGCATACTGAATTGGATTTGTCATCTTTCTTACATCTATTTGCATACTGAATTGTGACTGGTCTTGTCTTTTATTGATACCCTTCACATTAACTATGTATTGATTCTTGTTTGCAGATGACAGAATCAAAGAATAACCTAAACTCACTTCAGACTTTTACTGTTTTGTTGCTGCCTTGCAAGTGACTGGTATTTCCTTAAGGAACTATAAATGTAGTTTTTGCTGAAATGTTTCTTAGTATTATTATTTTAAAAAGAACAAGAAGGTGGCATTTTCAAGTAGTCCATTAGCTCTACGCACCTGCAGTAAAATGATTTATTTTTTCCTGTTTAGAGTGCTACAATTTTCTTAAGTTTATTATTATTTAAAAAAATTCTTCCTCTTTGACAACATTTCTCTTTAGAAATATAAAGTTCTGTTCCCTTCCAAAACCACCATAAGCATATGCTGCATTTCAGCAAAAATGCATATTTCATGGCAGCAACTCAAAATACTAAAAATATACTTTGGCTTGAACAGATTACCCACATGTGCTGGTATGAGGAAATATAAAGAACCACACAGGGGTAACCAAACTCCCTTTGATTTTAAGCTACAGGTGGGTCATCTGAGGCTTCAGTCCCATCTTCTGATAAGAGTGCTTGAGCGTCATTAGAATCCAATGAATGGAAACACCTAAGGATGCTGGAGTGGGACACAAAGTCAGAATGAATCAGCATTCTTTGCAACACACACTCATGTACAACAAATACAAGAAGATTCAAAATAGGAAAGAGGAAATGCAAGCCTTAGCTGGCATTTAAGAATGCGGAAATAAAGCGGAATCAAAACAGACCACAGAACCACGTCAGTTAAAAGTTAGGAATAAGCCGTTTTTAAGACCTACAGGTTACTGCTTTAAAAAACCGAATAATTAAATCATATAATTTATACCTCAAAATAAGTATATTTTTCATATAGTACAATATAATGATATGATGAAATTCAGTTGTAGCATTTCAAACTGATTTAATGTAGAATTTAGTGTTTTATTATTCATTTATTTAGATAAAATGATCAAATTAATGTTATTCCTATTTATGAAGCTTCTCTAAAACACATTTAATATAATAATAATAATAATAATAATAATAATAATACTACATACATACAATACAATATTATATTTCATTTATAATATGTTTTTCTCATACCCAAAGTGCTATATAGTCAGCACTCATTTCAAAGTGGTGGTTTAAATGCACAGTTTAGACATTTCAGCATTCTGAAGACCAATAACAGGTTATGTTTCAGTGCAGCTCTTACCCTAATAGACTTATGGGAATGATACAAAGTCCAGCACCCAACAGGAAGATAAAGCCAGGACACCATGCCACCGTGGCCGCATAGATTCTGCTAAAAACCGCAGAGGACCCGTAAGTGCTCAGGGTTTCTGTAAAGGCCACGCAGGCGAAGAGCGCTCCTGAAAAAACAGAAAGGGTAAACAAAGAAAAGTCTGATATGATTGTCTCTTCAAAATGAGGAGGAATGAATACATACAGGGTAAAGGCGCAAACTACTACTTTTAATTAAAAAAAAAAAAAAATTAAAAAAAAGATAAGGATCCTTAAATTTAACACCACTTAGAAAGAATTCTTTTGCAATGCATAGTCACAAAAACACACTCTTGAGCTGAGAAGAGCTCTTATGACTGACATCTTGCTGAATAAGGAGTTTTGTTTTAGAACAGTGAGTTTCAGAGTCACTCACCCTGCTCGGACTTTGAGACGACCTTTGACATCATCGAACGCAAGACAGGGAATGGCATGATGGCAAACATAGCAGGAATCCTCACTGCAAGTAAACACATCAATACTCACATTAACTAAACAAACAAGACATGAAGAATTACATACATTTTCACCTATTGTAGACGGCTACAAAATTGAGCTCGCACTGACTTTTATTCCATATTGGACTAATATACGTAGTTCACTTACCAAAAAAAAAAACAAAAAAAACATACACAGGGTCTAACATACACAGATTGCTGATAATATCTGATAAGAAATTCATTAACACTTCGTTACAGTTGCCAGTGCAACTGTGTTCAGTTATCAAAGAAGTGAATTAAGAAAATTTTATCACTGTATTACTGTACATATAATAAGTGTGAGAAGATATGTGAGGTTGCTGTACTCAGGAGCAGCTGCTGTTTGCTCTTAATTAATTTTATAAATCTTCACCATAAAATAACATATGCGCTGTTCCATATATACCACTTTCAACAAATGTTAAGAGGAAAACTGAGCTATGATAAGTTTCACGCATATAAAAATTACTCGACGTCTTATAAAAATTGTAATTCTGTGATTTATTAATTGTTGAAGGTTTCTCTCTTTTACCCCCTTTTCCTTAATTATTGTAGTCAAGCACTAATAACTTTCTTTAAATAAAAACAAAATTGCAAACCTCGGGATGCACCAATATTAAAATTCTGGCCAGTACAACAAATTGTTTAAAGTTATGGCCAAGAAATAAAAAGGATATTCAAATTTTGTCTAAATTAAATGAACACAAATTAAGATATTTTTGATGAAATCTGAGAGCTTTCTGATCCTCGATAGACAGCAACGCAACTACCACGTTCAAGGCCCAGAAAGTTAGTAAGGACATTGTTAAAATAGTCCATGTGACATCAGTGCTTCAACCGTGACGTTATGAAGCTACGAGAATACTTTTTGTGCGCAAAGAAAACAAAAATAACAACTTTATTCAACAATTCTTCTCCCCTGCGTCACAGTCTGCAGCCATTATTGAGAGTGTGTTCCAAAGATGAACAAAGGTCTTACGGGTTTGGAACGACATGAGGGTGAGTAATTAATGACAGAATTTTCATTTTTGGGTGAACTCTCTCTTTAATGCTACAAGTGAATTTAGGTATCATAAATGAAAAATGTACATTTATTTTGCAATTTGCTAAAAACTGATAATGACTTTGTCAGAATTTGGTAAGACACAAATATAAACAAGCTTTCAGCATTTTGTAATTTTCTTTCTGTCATGTATGACTATTGTATATCTAAAGTCATACATAATATGGTAAATGCAGTATCCTAATTACTAAAAAACAATAATAATATATGAAAACTGTATGTTCATGCTCACCGAGGAACATAACGAGCGTGGTCTTTGCGAAGGCCGTCATCAACATGCTTATTGCGACTGACAGCATCCCGATGAAGGCGATGGCAGTGTTAGGCAGACAGAGGGAGAACAAACACACACCGACAAAACTAGTGATAAAGATGGAGGTGCTGGCCGCAGCACCATAGCCGACGAGGATCTCGCTCCAGCACAGCGGCTCATTGAGTTCGTAAAGTGTGATCATAGACAGACCCCCCGTATTGACAAAAGATAAGGAGGAGAAAGTGACAATCAACAGCACAAGAACCCATTTTCTTTGACTACTGCCTCCTACAAACAAGTTGTAGATAGCACATACAAGTTTCTGCATGGCCCGACAACAAGCCACAGTCTCTGACCGGTCAATCACCCTGGTTTCTTCCAGAATGAAGACGGCATATAGCAAGTTAACTGCGTGAAATATGGCAGATGTAAAGAAAGGCCAGTTGAACCCGGTTGTATGCAGGAAGTAGCCAGTGGAGATTGACGCCACACCGGCCAACAAGCCAATCATCATGTCCACCACAGCCATGCGAAGGGTTTTCTGCTTGCCGTCCTCGGACAAATCGGCCACATAGGAAAAGCAGCCGCCTAGCATGGTGCCGACACCGCCAAACAGGGCACTTACGAAACTGGCAGCAATGAGGAGGTAGAGGTTGAGCTCGAAGAAGGAGACCGCCAGGAATGAAAGCGTGTAGATCAGAGCCCCAATGAGGGGCATAATAATAGTGAACTTTCGGCCGCGCTGATCGCTGTAGGCCACCAGGAGGAGGGTCACTATGAGACTGGGGATCATGGAAGACAAATCACTGTACATGGAGAACAGAGAAGCTGCTTTCTGCACCTCCTGAAAAATAGAGCAAAATAAATGAAACAAACATTGCTGCATACGTATCTTATGACGTCTGTTGAAATTCCTGGTCCAAATAAGAAAAGCTATAAAAAGAAAAAAAGAAAGAGGAAATGAAACACAGATGTGTTTCCTTAAGTATCAGTGACCAAAACTATACTACTACAGACTGCTCTGTAAGGCAACAACAGGTGTAACTCACACTATATTTATGGAATATAAAACAAACCCTGACAGGGGTGATCAATACTTTTTGTTTTGAAATAATGACCGTCTGAGTGTATGTTATCCCATTTATTACACACTTACTAAGTAGATAATGAAAACATGGAAATGAAATATCGATTTCATGGTTATTAGTTTACTCTAAGTATTTAAGTATTTACTTATTTGTGTTCTGTCCTTCTATGCATAGAGACAGAACACCAGCACGGGAAACATGGTTTCCCAGATGAGTGGTCTGTTAAACAGTGTTGCCATAGACAACAGTCATTATTTAGACATTTTTCTGCTTTCTGAGAAATATATACTGCGGAGTTCAACTATGGACCAATCAGAATAAAGTATTCCAGAGAATTAAATGCACAGATTTACAATAGTTACTTATAGTAGTTAATTCTTGTCAATTAATAACAACAATAGGATAACTTAAAATTGAATTTATTTATAAGACAGCACAAGCATACTTTTCAAGCTAAACATTTAACAAAGTCACATTATGCAGTGATCCTTCATAAATTGCTAGTCATATCAGTATATTTAATTCACACACTGAAGATCTGTGCAGTTTTATTTCACATTTGTTTAATAAATTATTGTAGTATTTTGTAGCCTACTTGACTCTTGATTTTTCATTTGCATTTTTGTCCTGTTGTTTGTAATTGGCTTCTTTGTTCTTATTTTTAATAATTTAAAAAAAAAAAAAAAATAGAAAAATTACAAAAAAATAATTTCTTATTTAAAAGTTATGTGGTAGAATGTGGCAAAACAAAAATAAACCAGCTTTCTGCATTTTGTCTGTTATGTATGACTACTGTACATTTAATGTCATGGAAAATGTGTGGTAAATTTTAACAATAAAAAAAAATTTTTTTCAAACAATGTTCTGCAAAATACTGGCAATTACTCCACTAAAAATATTTAGATTATACAAAAACGTAAAGAAAAGAAAAAAGAAAAAAAGAACCTGTGTTTCACTACTACTTCTAGAAAAAAGCTGACTCTGACAAAACAAGGCCACAATATTCAGCCTAAATAAACCCAAATAATCAAAATATGTTCTGGAAATAAACACAAAAACCAAAACTTGTTAATACCTATACTTATGGCAGATTTTCGTTTATCTTTGAAAAAAAAAAAAGGCTAAAATCACTTAAAAAGCAGACAACTAATGCGGTTAACGCGATGAACCTGTGGTTAACGTTACTCTACTAGACACCTGTGTGAACTTGAGGGGAACTGATGCCTACGACCGCTAAAAATATATTGGGACCAACAGTTAAAAAATGAAGCTAGCTGTTAGAAAAGCGCAACACTTTTTGCTATATAATGCAATGGAGTTCATTTATAAGCAAATATGCGCGTGATGTAAAAGTGTTTGTGTCATGTGATATACTCACATCTTGCTGTCTGGTGTGGTTGGTGCTGTTGGCGGCGCATAGGGAAGTGTTTTCGGACACGGGGTAAGTTGAGTTTGTGATCTCCAGCCACAATCTGCGATACACGTACTGCTGCACGAGGGGATAAACCATAAAACTGGCAAACGCGTAAATCGCGACGATCGGCTCGATGAAGTACAGTCTCTTCATAATGTCGAGGATGTGCGCTGCAAAAGCCAAGAGAAAAACAGACAAATATATAAGTCCGCATGTTCCAGACTAATTGTAGACCAACATATGCTAATTAGATAACAACAAACATCAAAATTTAAGACGAAACTTGCATCATGAGAGCTCATATAAAATTGTCACAGTATTAACCACCTTGGACAGCTAACGTAACTGTTACCAGTCTGCTTACAGCTCACTTGTACAAACAATGCAAACAGATCAGAGACTTACTTCTTCATTCAAAAGAATACATTAGAAATTCCTCTCTACTGCTGATACTCTTGTGTAATCAATGTGACAGTTAAACAGTGTTCTCTGTTTTGTTTATGAAACGTGACTGATCGCAACCCCTTATGAACCGCCGGTTTCCTGCCCTTGAGAAGCTGATAGGTCAGTTGAATTTAAGGACTCCAAGTCATTGGTTGGTGAGGCTGACAATCACCTCAAATGGACGGGTTGAGTGGTGAAATAGCGATGGGCATCGCAAAGAGATTTTGTACTTAAAGAAAGGGGCGGGAGGGAAAGGCTAGCTTTCTTTTTTCTATTCTATCTACTTGTTTTCTTCAAAAAAAATAAATAAAATAAAATAAAATAAAAAACCTTGCTACGTTTACTGCGTTAGGCTAACCGAGACTTGATATAGCACTTGCTATATCAAAAGGTGCAAAATCATTAAAACAATTGTGGAATTAATGTTTTTGTAAGGTAGGTTATTTAATTCAATTACATTTAGTTATTTATTTTTGCAGCAGGATCTTGACGTTTTCACAGATTTGCATATTTGTTGTGTTATAATTTAAACCTTAGGTGTTGATTTGATTCTATTGCACAAGTAGTTTTGTGTTCTAGTTATTACAACAAAATAAGGAAAAAATATTATTTACAGTATACAATCACGTTTTTCTTATCATAGTTGTTTTTGTGGTTGAGAACCACTGCATTATAGTCATCATTAGTATTACCTTTTTCTAAATGTTACGGTAATATTGAGTAGGCGTACGAAATGGGAGGGATCTATGTGACTGAACTGAAAAAAAAATGGACGTGGAAAAATAAATCCATTTCTATTGCTTTAATTAATTTTGGTCTGAAGAGGGCGCCTCATTGTCCATAATGGCCGATTTCTTTTAATGTGTCTATGTGTATTGTGCCAAAAATTAAAGTTACTGTCTACATTTTATTCAATTGCATTCAAACAATGGGTTCCAACTTGCAAGTAAATAATAATAAAAAAACAAGAGTTCATACATAGAAAGCCAAAAGAATACAGTGTTAAATATATCTAAAATCAGAAACAGATGCCAAATAAATTACTTGCAACAGATTACGATCAAAATATCAATAAATAAACCAAACATCACACAAAAACAAAAGTCAGCATGCATTCCATTAGTTAGCTTTTTTGTTACAAAAGGTGCATAAAATTAAATATACATATCTCTTTGAAATGTAGAAAAAGGCGGTTACGCTTTAATAGCTTAAATTGACGGATACACATTTACATTTACGCTAACAAAAAAAAAACGTTGCATAGAAATATACATTTTCATATTGCTTCTCGAAACTGACAAACCCAAACAAAACATTATTATGAATAAAAAATGATATGAATAAAACTCGATATGAAATCAGTGACCTTACAAATGTCCTGAGAGTGTTTTATTGTGTCTTATTGTCGTATATAATTAGCACAAAAATTGTACTTGCTGTTTATTATCTATGCTTGATAGGACACGATATCCATCAGTACTTCGATTTCCTACATCACATGACACAAATCTGGCCAATCAGTGCACACCTTAAGGTCCCGGAAACGGTCACGGGCGTAACAACCACAGTACTCACATTGTCCTTTCTAGGTTTCGCTTGTATTTCTATGCTTGAACTACCTGCCCCGCTAATCATTTTGTTTCTAGCCGAATACGATCTCCAACCGGGGGAGGACAGACACAACTCTGACAGGTACGCAAGACCATCTCTTTACCAAGCATCGTTATAAGTGAATAATGAATACTGAGACATTACATTTGTACCTTTAACGTATAAACGCACATATCACGGCGCTGTTATCAGTTAAATGTCTGTTTATATGCTTCAGGAAGGCGATGGAGAGTTAGCCGGCTAACATTAGCCGTTAGTGCTGGCCGTGAAAAAGGCTTTTAGCGCTGTCTGCCTGAACTGTTGATTTTGACAGATAAATGGCCGGCGGGGCCTGCTCGTCTTCATTCTAGTTATCATATGGATGATTGTTAATCTCATGTGCACTAACCTTCAGCCACACGCTGAGACAGTGGCCCAAGGTTAGACAGCCTGTGGGTGCGTGAATTGTAAACATTCTCATACATCTGGGTTGCAGATCTGATTGTACGTGGTGTGGCATTGTGATTAGCACCTGTCATCCTCTGTTTCTGCACGGTTTATTTCATGTGAGTCGGACATTTTAACTCGTTGCTTCGGCTTTGATGGGATTTGGGTTCGTTCTCCATCCCTTACTGTCGTGTTGCTGAAATACACCATAACTAACGTGCTTTTCGTCAGCATCTTGTTGTCATTCTTTTCATATAATGCGCTGAACCTTTTATTGCAACCTTAAGAGTGTATTTTAGCAACGAAATTGTGTATTTACAAAAACACGAATTGTGCAAGTCTCTCAGTCTGTTTCCTTCCTCTTATGGCAATGGTTTATGAGAGGATGCATTGATAAAACACTTTGAATTGTGTTTTCGTGACTGCGTGATGCGACATTTGATGCACCTGCTTATCCAGGCGGTTTAGGGTTTGAATATGGTTACCATAACCCCTGTGGTTTCCTGCATATGGTGTGTTTTCAAAGTAAGTTTTTTTTTTTCTTTCTTTCTTTTTTTCCTTATGCAGGGCTGAAACAGGTTGTGTCGAGTCATGGCATTCAGTAAAGGTTATCGTATTTATCATAAGCTGGATCCACCTCCATACAGTGTGATTGTGGAGACCAGAAATCGAGAGGAATGCCTGATGTTCGAGTCTGGAGCCGTTGCTGTACTGTGTAAGAGTAGCCTGTCCATACACCCTTTATAGTACTTATTTTTTCTTAAATTTAAAAATGAAAAATGTCAAACCAGTCATTTATTGAAATGCTACTGAATCAAAAGTTTTTTTTCCCCCCATTGATTCCCAAAATTTCCTAGATGTAAGAAAGCAAAATTGCTTAAATATTGCCTATTTGCATATAAAACAGTTTTGGAGGTTATAAATCATCAATAAATATGGCATTTGGTTTTTTAATAAGTTAATGTTTTGATGTCATCTACAGCGGCGGCAGAGAAAGAAACCATCAAAACGGCGTACACCAAGATGCTAGATGCTTATGGGATCCTGGGAGTTCTTCGTCTTAACCTTGGTACAGTTTCTCAGCTTTTTTAAAAATTTTTTAATTTAATTTGACTTGCCGGTTGTGTTTGTCATCACAACAAATACAAATCCACCGTGTCGCCAGATTAAAAGAAAAACCCTGATCTTTTTGATGATAAATAGAGCAGAAATATTACCAAAACACTAAAATTCACAGTAAAATAAAAATTATGAAAGGTAGATGCACATGTTATTAAGCAGTTGTTATATAAATATAATCACTAATTACAGTGTAACTACAAAGTTAGCCATTATTTGAGTTTGCAAGTGTATATAATATTTTACTGTCATATTTTAAGTTCTTAGAATATCCACCCCAATGGGGCTGATGCATGTGGGTTTTTTAATGACTAATTAACCTGTACATTTTTCATATATGGTTACAAAATGTGCATAATTTACAAACTCTAAGCTCTGAATCCACTTCCCTCTTCTTCCATAGGGGATTCTATGCTGCACAGCCTGGTGGTCGTAACAGGCTGCAGTTCAGTGGGAAAAGTCCAGGATTCAGAAGTTTTTCGGGTAACAGGCACTGACTTTGTCTCTCTGAAAAACGACCCCTCGGATGAGGACCGCATCGCTGATGTCAGGAAAATCTTAAACTCTGGTAACTTCTATTTCGCCTGGTCCTCCACCGGAGTGAGTCTAGACCTCAGCTTGAACGCGCACCGCAGAATCAGAGAAGACACATCTGACAATCGTTTTTTCTGGTGGGTATTTTTCAAAGGTCGATTTGATTCAGTGTTGAAAGATTTTTCCATTAAATATAAATACTGTTTTAGTCAAAACATTCCTTTTTAGTGGCCATATAGGGTTTGCTTTATTTGTGCAAAATGTTTCCAACAAAATGTCACTTACTCAGAATGTTGAACTTAATCGGTAGATGATAAATGGATGTCATGGTTATGTAATTATGTAATGGCTTCACAGGAATCAGTCCCTCCATCTCCATCTCAAGCATTATGGGGTGAACTGTGATGACTGGCTGCTGAGGTTGATGTGTGGTGGAGTGGAGATCCGCACCATCTACGCTGGGCACAAGCAGGCCAAAGCTTGCGTGATCTCTCGGCTCAGCTCAGAGAGAGCAGGCACACGTTTCAATGTCCGAGGCACAAATGACGACGGCCAGGTGGCCAACTTTGTGGAGACCGAGCAGGTATGCCAAGAACATGAATCACCTGCAAGTCATCTTTTGAACTCACTTCCTTAACCCTCAGGTGGTCTTTAGTCATTTTAAACTGAAGAAGTTTTATGTTTAGGTTTTTTGTTTACTTGGGAATGGTACAAAACTTGCTATATGAACACAAAAAATGTTGACATGATTAGAGAAGGCTAAACGGTCTTAAAAATAGTCACACTTGTGATTTTCACTGTCAAAAATGACTTCCATAGGAAATGAATGAGAAAAGAATACAAAAATTAGCTTTATTTCTCCAACAACAATGGCACCAATTTGCCATAAATACCTTTCCTCTGTTTTTAACCTAGGCAGTGTATTAATTGAAAATATTATCTAAAATTTTTCTTTTGTTTTCTGCAGAAATAAATGGTACATAATTTAAAGGTGAATATTGTCTAGAACCATGAAATCCCCTCAAAATATTAAAGAAAGATATTACTGAAACAAAATAAAAGACATTCATTTCAGTTGGTCCCCTAAGTGAGGAATACCATAGGGTTAAATGTCATGTGACATGCCAAGGCTAAGTTTTTGTTTTTATTTGTTTTCCCTACAGGTTATTTTTCTTGATGACAAAGTGTCCTCCTTCATTCAGATCCGAGGTTCAATACCCCTGTTCTGGGAGCAGCCGGGAATTCAGGTACAATAAGTCCTTGAATCAATATGACATATGCTTGTATTCAAATCACACTGAGAAAAAATATTTGCATTGAGCTCCACTGAATTGAGCTTGCTGGAGTTCCAAGCCCCTGCTGACTCATCATAATGAACTTATTCTTTTGTGTTTCCACTTCGTCACACATGGCCAGTGCTGACCCCCTTTATTCGTATTATCAGAAACACTCGTTTCAGGGGATTTTGTTGCAGCTGAATCAAAGTCGAGAGCCAAAAGGACAGCATGGGAACCGACAGTTGGTATATCGAAGGTTTAGTTTTGTCTGGTGGATGATCTGTTCTTCACTGCAAAGAGTTTGTGCAATGTCAGTCAGTGAAAGCTGCATCTAAACCGACCGTGACTCATTTTGGAAAGGATCCAGGTTCTGATAAATCTGTTGGCTTCTTGTGAAATCGAGTTAAGATGCCAGCAAGCAGGTCTGGAAATGCCTGTCTTTCCTCTGACATTGCATAGACATTATCATTGTTGCTTTTATTGGGAAGCTGGTGAGGTGACCCTTCTTGAGCTGTTTTTCAAATCTTTCCATGGAACCTGAATGAAAGGTCTTCTGTGTTACTTCAGGCCATAGTGGTATTGGTTAAGGGATCCCATTGTCTTCAGTGCAAAGATAGGTGCAAAATAAAGGAAGTAGAATCGCCACAGGATACTTTTTCTTTGCTCCCAGAAAACTCAGGGTAATGTGAGCCAGTCTCTGCTGCCATTCCGAATGTATGAAATTTTAATGGCAGGGACCTGCAGAGCTAACAAACAGAATTGGGTGGGACTCTGACAGACTGAGTCTAAATAAATCATAAATGTCCTACAGCTCTAAACCGGAGATCTTCAGCCTTTTAGAATTCAAGTCCCCCTTGTTGAATATATAGAAGGGGAGGTACCATAAGATAGTACCATCTTATACATACTGATAAAAAAATAACAAATGAATATATTTAAATATATTGCAAATGTAAATACATTGCATTTAAAATGTAATAATTAATGATTTTTTTTTTTTTAATTTTCTGTGTTGTTGTTAACTTTAATTTAGAAATAAACCAAAAATTTGGAATTTCTGCCAACTAACTGAAATAAAATTAGTTTTAAGTTGAAGTACTAAAATGACTAAAACTAAACTGAAATAAAAAAAATTAATTCAAGCTAAAATAAAAATATTTTAAAAAATGGTAAAAATTACAAAAGCACATAGACATAACAAAAATCACAAAAAACTTAAAATGAAAACTAATAATAAAAACATTAATATTTAATTACTGACTTAATATTTTACTATTAATAATATTAAAAATGTTATACTAACAATGTTTAATGTAGGAGGGACACATTTAACATGTTTAATTGTTTGTTTTATCTTTAAGTTAACTAAAGTTAAGTTAGATGTTTGTTTAACATTTTTTAACATAGTTTTTCACATTGGCATGCCATCTGCAGTGTCGAAGACCCTTGGTGTGAAATGTTGAAATAAACTGGGTTAAAATAAGTTAAACAAAAGGCATAGAGATCAAATGTTGACAGTATAAAGACAATTTTAGAGTCACCCTAGTTAGAAGACAAGTTACTACACCCTAGTTAGAACACAAACAGTCCTTTGAAGAGTAACCAATTGTGTTCGAAGGTGTAACTATTTCAGTGACCAAGTTATATGAGACTGCAGGAAATGAGAAGTAAGTCATAGCCTAGAGATGGGAAAGTCCTCTGTATAACTTACCTATTATGGTTGTAGGTGTGAACATAATACATCATACTGAAGGATGTGAAATGTAGCAGTTAGTCAAATGTCACACAAATAGAAAACCATTATTAAAAAAGGAGCTTCATGCAACTATTAAAAACTCTAGATAGCTAACATTAGCAGCTGAAATGTGCTAATGTTTGTGTAGAACACGAGTCATGACTGTCTAGCCAGATTCATGTGTTTCCTGGTACGATCGGTGTCTCTGATAGATCTTCAGGCTTCTGTGATTGTGAAATCATTACAGATGGTTCTACTGTCTTATTCTGCGCAAATGTTTTTCGTATCTTCAAATGCAGCTCAACTCAGCAGGCGGGCCAGGCCTGTGTGGTCTTTCTCTTGCTGTCTCTCTCATCTTCCTTTACTTCTTCTACCTTAGTTTCCTCTTGCATCAAATATGAAATAACTCAACTCACTTTGTTTTTTTTCCTCCTCTTTCCACGAAGGTCGGATCCCATCGTGTTAAGCTGTCCCGTGGTTTTGAAGCAAACGCACCAGCTTTTGAGAGGTAATTAAGATTCTGCTGGTCTCTGATGATGCTTGCTCTAGTATCCAGCTGTTCTGGCTCAGACCCAAGCGTTAGCGCGTGATGAAAGCGATCCAGCAGATATTTGCGCAGTGTAAGGCCCTGCTTCAAACAGTCCTGTTATTTAACACAGTCTGGATAGGCAAGCTCAGTCATGTTTAAGGATGCATTTTCGGCTAGTCAGTGAGTAATTAAGGTCCACCAGAGCCTGATCAGATGGATTTTGTAGGCGGCAATTACTCACAGAACAGCTGGATGAAGTGCAGCAGGGGGTCTCGAGGCACCATTTAAAAGTTGAACTTTTTAAACTCGGCTGTCTTATAAATGCAAACTGCTCATGGCATGAGATGCAGAAAAAAACAGTGTAAGATGTCCAGCCCCTTAGTCATGCTGAAATAATCACAAGTTTAAAACCATTATCTGCAAATAATCATTTGACTATAAAAATATATCTAAAAATAATGGACCCACGTTATATTAACTGTCTTTAACTACTATGTATTAAAATTTGAATTATTCATAATCATTAATCATACAATTCATGTTATTGTGTTGTACTTATATTTTTATTTATTTTTTTAAATACCTGCTTGTAATTTCATTTGTAATATCTATATATAGATATAACTGCAAACAAAGACAAATATGTCTTTGTATGATTTTTTTACAGTGCAAGATTGGGTTGATTAAAACAATAAAATCTGCATTAAGAAAGCCTTATCCTGAATATGTGGGAGGGTTTATTCTTATCCAGCCTTGGCTCCTCACGCTGAGCATGATGGACATTCTTTATTCATCATGAGTCACTGCTCTGTTCACTGGAGTGCTGAGTCAGGTTGTGATGAGAGGAAGTAAATGCAGGCTTTCATTTCCCCCCTCCATCCTTAATGATCTATTGATTACTTGTTTCCTTGGCTTCCTCTGTTTTAAATCACCTTTGATTTTTCTTGAAGCGTTGGATCACAGGATTGGATAAACATTTTTCATCTATTCTTTTTCAATAAAGGTTGAATGTGTATGAACCCTGTGTGATGTTTCCTGTCCAGACACTTTAGTGCTCTCAGGAGGCTGTATGGCAAAAAGGTGATCATCAACCTGCTGGGTATGAAGGAGGGTGAACACATGCTCAGCAAAGCATTCCAGGTGATTGTTGTTTAGGAAATATTCAGGTTGGTCAGGTGGTTACAGTGCATTATTTCAGATGTCTTTCAGTACTCCGGAATGACAAAACCATAGAGCAGTTGTTCCGCTTTCTTTACCATGTAAAGACTGTCTTTGTCTTCGCCCACAGAGTCACCTGAAAGCTTCGGAGCATGCACATGCTGTGAGAATGTTGAACTTTGACTATCATCAGATGGTTAAAGGTGGGAAGACTGACAAGCTCAACAGTGTCCTGAAACCTCAGATCAGCAAGTTTCTGGAGGAATGTGGTTTCTTTTACTACTCAGGGGAGGCTGGCATTCAGAGGTGAGGTTATATTGCATCCCAACACAACTGGTTGTGGAGAAATATAGAATTGCAAAACATTTTTGTCACTAGGTTGTTTGTTTAATTCATTGCGTGTTTACTAAAAAAAACTAGTGGATATATTTTTCTCACAGCCACTGTGTGATTTTAAAGAAATTATTTATGCATATATGCACAATATAATGTATTTTTTGGGAGGTGGATGCATGTTTGTTTGTCAAATACTTTATTATTATTATTATTATTATTTATATATATATATATATATATATATATATATATATAATATGTTTACACAGTATTTTTGTTAAAAAACACACTTAAAGGGATAGTTTACCCAAAAATGAAAATTTGATGTTTATCTGCTTACTCCCAGGGCATCCAAGATGTAGATGTAGGTGACTTTGTTCGAGATGTAAGTGACTTCAGTAGAACACAAACGAAGATTTTTAACTCAAACCGTTGCAGTCTGTCAGTCATATAATAGCAGTCAATGGGCTCCATGGCTTTGAGAGTCAAAAAAAACATACACAGAAAAAAACAAATTAAATCCTGCGCCTCGTGACGATACGTTGGAGTCTAAAGACACGAAACGATCGGTCTGTTCAAGAAACTGAACAGTATTTATATCATTTTTTTACCTCTGATCCACCGCAGTGTCCAACTGTCCTGAGCGTGTTCACAACAGCCGTGACGTGTCTTCTTCTTATTGCTTTACGGTGGATCGCAGACTTATAAGTGCGTTACCACCACCTATCTCTCAAATGGACCATTGACACTCTATCTACAATCTCAATTAGGAGTGTCAACGGTCCATAAAAAATGATATAAATACTGTTCAGTTTCTTGCACAGACTGATCGTTTCGTGTCTTTAGAAATCAATGTATCGTCATGAGCCGCAGGGTTTAATTTAGTTTTGTCTATGTTTTTTTGATTCTCAAAGCCGTGGAGCCCATTGACTACCATTATATGACTGACAGACTTTAATGGTTTGAGTTAAAAATCTTCGTTTGTGTTTTACTGAAGAAACAAAGTCACCTACATCTTGGATGCCTTGGGGGTAAGCAGATAAACATCAAATTTTGATTTTTGGGTGAACTATCCCTTTAAACAGTAATTGGCTGATGCTGATAATCACAAAATGATCAAAACTAGCTCGTAATATTGTCCACAATTTTGTTTATCACAGATGTCAAAGTGGGACCATTCGTTCCAATTGTCTAGACTGCTTGGACCGAACAAACAGCGTACAGGCCTTTATTGCACTTGAGGTGTGTTTGTAACACAGTTCTGTTTTCTTGCTACAGTTTGAAGTTTTTTTCTTTTTACTGTTTATTTGCATTTCATTTATTATGTAATATGTCTCTATTCTTCAGATGCTTCCAAAACAATTGGAAGACATGGGTCTGACTGAGAAGCCTCAGCTGGTGGCACGCTTTCAGGAGGTTTTCCGCTCCATGTGGTCCACCAATGGAGACTCCATCAGCAAGATCTACGCAGGCACTGGTGCTCTGGATGGCAAGGCTAAGGTACGTGCCGGCTTGTTACACAGCACAAAAGGCAGCAGAGAGCTAAAAATGGGCGTTTTCTGTTCACCCTGTTAGTTTACGATTGTCTTGATTGTCTTAATTCTCTTAATCTGCTGTTTTTCTCTGCTTTCCTATGGCTGTTCCTCTTCCTGTGTGGTAAGTTGACAGTAGCTAATTGTGTCAATTTGAGTTGTGATGCCGTATTTATCTTAGTCTGCTCTGTTTTGTGTTGGTTCTTTTGTGTTAGTAGAGAAAGATTACTGTAACTGGCAGTGCTGTCAACTTTAATTAGGCCTCTTTTTATAGACTGTTATAAAAGCCTGTAAACCACTTCCAACTAGGCCTCAAACCCCAGGCTTCATCTAGCTAGCTGCGAAGAAATAAAAGTATTGCTTTGATGTCCCTTTGAGTACATGTGCGTGAATGTGATTTTTTTTGTTTGTTTGTTTGTTTTTGTTTTATTCTGAGAGTTTTTTTGATGTTCCAGACCTTGACAATTTTATATGAACTTTTGTTTGGAATTTGTTTTTTTTCTTTCTGTAGGGTGGAAAGCTGAAAGACGGAGCTCGATCGGTAACCAGAACTATTCAGAACAACTTCTTTGACAGCTCTAAACAGGAAGCCATTGACATCCTGAGACTGGGCAGCACCCTGAACAGTGACCTGGCAGATAAGGCACGAGCCCTCCTCACAACCAGCAGCCTTTATGGTATGATTTACAACAACACAATTCAGAAGTAAACCAAGGCTGTGAGGAAAATGCCCCCAAAAATAACAAAAATACCTCAAATATTTAAATTGTGGGAATAAAAAATGCCCCTGTTGTAAACATAAGTACCATTATTGTTATAATTTTGGACAATTATTAAAAAGATGTTCTGTCAAGTGTTCTTTGTTCTATAATATATTGTGCATTATGTTTTTATTTTTTTACATTTTATAGGTAACAGCAATAATTGTTTATATTGAATTCTTTAAATGATTAAGTTTTTATATTAGAAAAACTTCTGACAAATGAACAAATATATTCAGATTTATATATATTATAAAAATAGAAATATTATATTATTAATATTATCAATTATAATATAAATCTATTCATAATATGAATGTATTGTAAATGCATTGCCCACTAAGGAATAGATTTAAAATACCTGGCAAATGCTTACTAAACGTACTGATTTTATGGACATTACTGAGTTATAGGTAGTTTCAAACATCTAATAAATAATAATAATAATAAGTTTTATTTATATAGCGCCTTTCCAGTGCTCAAGGACACTTCACAATGTACATTTAACAAAGAAGAGATAATTCAAGTAAGCATAGATGAATAACAATAAGTAAAGAAACAGTAAAGGAGCATTATATAGACATGGCAACATGCAGACAAAGAGTCAAGCATAACAAAAATACAAATACAAAGCAGAGCAGACTGAAGCGACAAATCACGAAAAGAACAAGTTCAGTAGACAAAGCATGGTATCAGTAATCAGAGGTATAGCATTCAGAAAACAAATGAGTTTTGAGTAGTGATTTAAATTCTGAGATATTGTTAATACAGCATAGTGAGCGGGGAAGAGAATTCCAGAGTTTGGGTGCAATAACACTGAATGATCTGCCCCCCATTGAAGAGAGGCGGTGCCGAGGGACAACGAGAAGGCCAGAGTCAGAGGAACGTAGTGAACGAGTCGGGGTGTAGGGGACAATCAAATTACAAAGATAAGGGGGAGCTAAGCCATGCAAGGATTTAAAAGTGAGCAGGAGAATTTTGAATTTAATACGGTAGGGAACTGGGAGCCAGTGGAGATCATGCAAAATTGGGGTGATGTGAGCAGAACGTTTGGTATGAGTGAGTATTCTAGCAGCAGAGTTTTGAATGTATTGTAATCTAGAGATGGAGCTGGCAGGTAAACCAATGAAGAGGGCATTACAGTAATCAAGGCGTGATGAAACAAATGCATGGATAACCGTTTCAGCGTCTTTGGTACTGAGGAAAGGACGGAGTTGGGCAATGCGACGTAAATGAAAGAATGCAGATTTAGTGATGAAGTTAATATGAGACTGAAAGGAGAGTGCGGAGTCAAAGATTACACCTAAATTTTTAACAGTACTGGAAGATTTGATGAGAGAGCCTGCAATCTCACAGGTGAAATTGGTAGAAACGCTGCTGGTAAGTGTGGGAGTTCCAATAAAAATGATCTCAGTTTTGTTTGTGTTAAGTTGCAGAAAATTTAAGTTAAGCCAATCCTTAATGTCTTTCACACAAGCAGAGATTTTATCAATTTGGGCAGGTAGAGCAGGTGTACAGATAGAGTAAAGTTGAATGTCATCAGCGTAAAAATGATAATTAAGACCATGACGTTGTAAAATCTGACCAAGTGGTATTATGTAAATTGTGAATAATAATGGACCAAGAACGGACCCCTGGGGAACACCTCGCTTCAAGGGGACAGCGGGCGATCGAGAATCCTTAACAGAGATGTAGAATTGTCTGTCAGAGAGATAGGAAGAAAACCAGGAAAGAGCAGTACCAGAAATACCCAGATCAGAGAGACGAGAAATAAGTAATTCATGGGAAACGGTATCGAAGGCAGAACTGAGGTCGAGTAACAGAAGTATAGACAGAGAACCAGAGTCACCAGAAAGCAGTAGATCATTCACTACCTTTACAAGTGCAGTTTCAGTACTATGGAGTGGGCGAAAACCAGATTGAAAAGGATCAAAGAGATTATTTTCAACTAGAAAAGACTGGAGTTGGGCAGCAACAGTGCTTTCCAGTAATTTAGCTACAAAGGGTAAATTAGAAATAGGACGGTAATTAGATAGAATCGAGGGGTCAAGGTTGGGGGCTTGAGAACAGGGGTAACTGCAGCAGTTTTGAGTGGTAGAGGAAATGAAGCAGAGGTAAGTGATGCATTGATGAGGTGAGAGATGGGTGCAGAGATGGCAGAATGGCAAAGTTTCAGGAGAGAAGTAGGAGCAGGATCAAGGTGACAGGATGAAGAGCTGGATTTCAAGATTAGCTTAGAGACAGAGTAGAAAACAGGACAGAGACTGACTAGATGGATTTAATGGATAGCTGAGCTCAGTATCAGTAAGGAAACATTGGTGGACAGCAACTGTCTTTTCAAGCAGATAATCCAGGAATGAACAGCAAAGCTCATTGGAAGCTAGGGCATCCTGAGTTGGGGGGTTAGTAAGCTTATTTATTGTATTAAATAATGCTTTCGGCCTGTTACTTGATTTATTAATTGTGGCAGAGACATAACTAGAGCGAGCTAAAATGAGAGCAGATTTATATGATTTGAGATGATCAAGAAAAGCCAGATAATGTACAGTAAGACCGGTTTTTCTGTAAAGACGCTCAAGCCGTCTACCAGTAGCCTTAAGAATACGAAGCTCAGGGGTATACCAAGGAGAAGAGTGGGTGGAAGGGACATTTCTGGTCTTAGTAGGAGCATGCTGCTGTAAGATTTCTGAGATTATGGAGTGATAATTAGATAATATCACGGATGTCGAACATCTCCACCTTTGGTATGTTATGTTTGTGGTTACGGTTTATGGGATCAGTCTGCTGCAGTGGACTGATTTCATCCTGTGGATCTGGATCTGAATGCATTTCCTCATGCTAGCGTGCTAATCTATGGTTCCCTGCTGCTTTGGGTGTGAGATTAGTGTTGAACCAGAGGACTAATGCTGTTATCTAATGGCTAACTTTTAACCTCTCTCTCTTCCCCTCTTTCTTTTTCTCCTTAATGCTTACAATGTCAGTCTCTGAGCCCATTTTACAGTCAGGTACAGTATACACAGACCAACCATAAATCCATAACTGTTTATGGTTCCCTGTTTCATGATCTCACTGTTTATTTTGGCACCTCTGACATTGTACAGTGTGTTTTTTCTTTTTATCATCTGTGTTGTCTTGTTTTAAATACGTTATATCTTTTTGTCCAACTTTCAAGGACAGAATTCAGTCTGTTTGGTTTGTCTCAGTAGTTTGGTCAGTGTCATATACTCTGCATTTTTCTTTTTGTGCACTCTGGCCATTATTATAAAGTTCGAGATATTACTTCATATTCTCACTGATCATTTTAATGTAGGTTTTTGATAAGAATATCTTTCCGTTTATGTTTTAGCTTCTCCCAGAGTGCTTCTGGGTATGTGTCAGAACCACTTCAAGTACACACGTCCCAAGAAGATCAGAGTGTGTGTGGGTACATGGAACGTGAACGGGGGCAAGCAGTTCCGCAGTATTGCGTTTCGTAACCACACGCTCAATGACTGGCTCCTGGATGCCCCTAAGAAAGCCGGCCACCCAGAATTCCAGGGTATGTGTTGATGCAAATTCAATGCAAATGATAGTTTCCAAAGAAACGAGGTTGCTATTGTCATCGACAAACAAAACTAGTGCAAATACTTTAGTGGCTTTATATATGACCATTTTGTCACACAGATGGAAAATCCAACCCAGTGGACATCTTTGCTATTGGCTTTGAGGAAATGGTGGAGCTGAATGCTGGAAATATTGTCAGCGCAAGGTATGAACTAACTTGACGTTAGAGATTTCAAGGTTCACTGGTTCTAGTTATATAGTAAGTAGAAGCAAAATTTTCTTTGGTCCAGTGGTTGTGATGTGCTTCATTCAATCAATCAGTATTTGAGGTTATATTTTTTTTTTCATGCTTTCATTCCTGTGAGAACTATTGAACTTCTCTTTCCTCTTGTAGCACCACTAATCAGAAGCTGTGGGCTGCAGAACTGCAGAAGAACATCTCACGAGATCACAAATACGTGCTGCTGGCCTCAGAGCAGCTGGTGGGTGTGTGTCTGTTCGTCTTCATACGCCCTCAGCATGCACCATTCATCAGGTATTCTCACAGATATTTGCTGTCATTTTGTGATTGTGACAAATCAGCATAATTTCAGATATTCAAAAGTGTTAGAATTTATTCTGGTAACTCATACTGTGTGTTGTATTCCTCAAATAGGGACGTTGCTGTGGACACAGTGAAGACTGGAATGGGTGGAGCCACTGGTAATAAAGGGGGTGTGGCTATTCGCATGCTCTTCCACACCACCAGCATCTGCTTTCTGTGCTCGCACTTTGCCGCCGGCCAATCACAGGTCAAAGAGAGGAACGACGACTACAATGAAATTACACGCAAACTGTCCTTCCCCATGGTAATTCATTTATGATGTAAAATATATCTGTTAGTTCTGTTCCGTTTATGAACACATTTCTTCTTCTTTTTATAATAATAATAATAATAATAATAATAACAACAGTTATAATAATAATAATAATTATTATTATTATTATTATTATTATTATTATTTATTATTGCTTGTGAATTATTCATATTATTTAAATACATAATATAAAAATGTAAAATCATTCATATTTATTGTTTTTATAATATACATAATAAAAAAGATATAATAAATATTTAAATTTATCATTATTTTTTATTTTTAAGAATGTTATTTAGCTTCATGGTAATAAATATTACTATCATATTTATTTTTATTATTAACAAATAATAATATTTTATTATTCTATTTATTTATTTTTAGGGCCGTCTCCTCTACTCCCATGATTATGTATTCTGGTGTGGAGACTTCAACTACCGAATAAATATTCCCAATGAAGAGACAAAGGAGCTGATCAGACAGCAAAATTGGGATGCACTGATTGCTGGAGATCAACTGGTGGAGCAGAAGAATGCTGGACAGGTATATCAGGAAAAAACAGCTATATCAGTGGAACAAGGCTTTTTTGTCACTCTTTTAACCAATTTCTCTATTTTATTCATATTTCAGGTCTTTAGAGGCTTTATTGAAGGGAAGCTGGATTTTGCTCCCACTTACAAATATGACCTGTTTTCGGAGGATTACGACACCAGTGAGAAGTGCCGCACACCTGCCTGGACTGACCGAGTGCTGTGGAAGAGAAGGAAGTGGAACTTTGATAAAACTGGTGAGAATTATATTAATAACATATCTTCAACCACTAACCAATCTTGAAATGCAGTATACAACAAATTATGCTTACCTTGAAGAATTTTGACTAGATCTGCCTGTGTGTGTGTTACAGCGGAAGAGTTGGAGTTGAATGTAGTAGGAGCCCCAGTGAATGAGGAAGATCAGTACCCATGGAGCCCTGGAGAGCTCAAGTATTATGGTAGAGCAGAGCTAAAAACCTCTGATCACAGGTGAGAGAGACTAATGCCAGAACAACAACTTTCAGGTTTACACCAGCAATGTTTTTAATGCCCTGCAATGGGCCTCAGAGCTACTGCAGGAGACAGTCTATTCATTTTATGTATTTATTTATTTATTTACCGTTAGTAATTGTGAAAATTTTGCAGTTGTTTGTGTGGGCCACAGGTACTTTAAGTTTAGGAATCGCTGTTTTTGTACTCATAACATGTATTTCTTGCAGGCCTGTGGTGGCCATCATAGACGTGGACATACTTGAGGTGGATCCAGAGGCCAGACATCAGGTGTATAAGGAAGTGATTGCCCTGCAGGGTCCACCAGATGGCACCATCCTCGTCTCTCTCTGCACATCTGGTCCTGATGACTACTTTGATGATGCGCTGATTGATGACCTGTTGGACAAGTTTGCTAATTTTGGCGAGGTTATTCTTATCAGGTATGGTTTATTTCATATATACAATTTAATTCCAATTATGTTTAATTGCTCTGTAAATTTTCATTTTAAAATCCGTTTAAAAATAGAAGTGAACACATTTATAATTTAAAAAAATCTATTTCAAATAAATGTTGTTCTTTAACTTTCCATTCATCAAAGAATCCTAAAAATAAAATGTATCGCCGTTCTACAAAAATATTAAGCAGCATAACTGATAACACAATTGATAATAATAAGAAATGTTTCCTAAGCACAAATCAGCATATTAGAATGATTTCTAAAGGATCATGTGACACTGAAAACTGGAGTAATGGTGCTGAAAATTCAACTTTGCCATCACAGAAATAAATTACATTTTAAAATATATTAAAATAGCAAATATTCATTTTAAATTGTAATAATACTTCACAATATTACTTAATATATTAACATTTTTTCAAAAACATATCTACATACATAAATTATAAATGAACATATTTTTTCTGCTGAACAGGTTTGTTGAAGAGAAAATGTGGGTGACATTTTTGGAGGGATATTCCGCTCTAGCAGCTCTATCTTTGAGCGGCTCTACTGTAAGAGACTCTGGTGTTATGATGAAATATTATTTATTGACCATATGAAAATTCATATATATATATATATATATATATATATATATATATTGCATAGTACCCTAATACTGACCTTTTTTTTTTTTTTTACCATCCCTCTTTGTGTTTGCATACAGGTGAATGGTAAGACCATAGACATCCGTTTGAGGAGTCCAGGTTGGATAAAGAGTCTAGAGGAGGAAATGAGTGTGGAGAGAATCTGCGGTAGCATCCCAACATCCACCAGCTCCACCCTGCTGGCAGAAAACTCTGACATGGGAGAAGAGTATGACATGGAAGGTGTGACACCTTTTTGAGTTACATGGTACCAAAATGCAACAGGAACCTGTGGAAAGCTGGAACAGTATGGAGTTAGATTTTTATTGCTGTGGTGACAGGTGATGTGGACGAGGAGATTGAGGATATTTTACCCCAGCACCTGCAGCCTGGAGCAGGCATGGATCTAGGAGCGTCCCCTGCCACATCCCCACGCACCAGCCCCTGCCCCTCTCCTACCCATGGAGAACCTGCACCCCCCATCCGGCCCAGTAGAGCCCCTCCACGCACAGCTGGACCACCACAGGGTAGTGCTAGTATTTGACTCTGCTCAACATGGACAAACTCTTATGGATTTATATCAGTTTTTGAGTATTTTAGTAATTAGTTTTCTTCCGTAACTCCGTAGTAGATTTAAATCTATAGAGTCGTACAAAAATGTTCATTTTTTCATTAAACTCTGCAACAAAAATTCCAGTACATTAATTTTCCTTTGTTATAATTTTCCATTAATTTTCTCTGCAAGGAGGATTAAGCCCAGCATCCATTAGAAGGGAACTGGCAGGTAAAGAGTGCTGTTTGCAGAGGTGTTGCTGATGTGCTTCAGTGGTTCCTGAGCTCTTATAGAGTGTGAATGTATGTGTGTCTCAAGGCTTCAGTGTGGTTTGCAGTGCTGTGAGCTGAGCTAAATCCCTCAGGCTATTGATTTGACACTTGTGATAATAGCTTCTTTTTTTTTTCTTCTCACTTTTCTCAGGTTCTCCTGTTGATGGTCAGCCAGCTGGAGCTCCCTCTTCACAGGCACTAGAGCCAAAACGCCCCCCTCCTCCACGCCCCAACGCCCCACCAGCCCGACCTGCACCTCCACAGCGCCCACCACCACCCTCAGGTGCAGCTGTGAAATCTTTGTAAATGTTTACACAGGCATGACTTTTCTGTTCTTACCAGAAGTCAAAACCCAAAAGTCATGAGTTTTGTCTGAGATTGAAACACCCGTACGATTGCATGCACTACATTAGATAGTGTTTTCACTTGTTTTTTTTTACTTTTTTATTTCATTCACATTTCATTCATTTCACAACACCCTGTGGTTTCTAAAGGAGAAAGCAGAAGTCCCACACCTGTTAGGAAAGATTCAGCAGGTAAAGCTGTACATGAACCAGCGCTGTGCATTAGCTGTGGAATGCTGTTTAGTGTTTATTGACTTGGATATTAGGTTGGCATAGTGAAAAGTGTCTGGATGACTTTTTCAGTGGTAATGCACCACAGTGTAGTTCTGTGGTCTGTTTGGTTGTGTTTCCTCATGCTTTTCCTGAGCCTCATTGTTAGGGCTGGGCGATATAGCTAAAAAAAAATATCAACAATAAAATGTTTCATATCATTCGGTATCGATAATTATTGACATTTTTATAACCTTTTTTAAAACATAGAGCAGTAGAAACCCAATTTATTGAGACAAGCGACAAATACTTTTTTGGTTTTAACAGTCAAACACAAAATAAAAATTAAACAAATATCTCCTTTCTGATTTATATGCAGATTAAATAAGTCTTAAGGAAACTTTTGGCTTGATCCCGAGGGCACAATGAGCAAAATAATGCAGCACATTAAATTGAAATAACTGCCTATAAAAAAAACATGCATAACGTTAAGTTAACACACATAAATCAGATATAATTTTGTGAATTGCATAAACAATTATGAACAAAACAGCATCATGTATTTATGCGTTGCTTAATACAAAGAGCCGAATTGCCGATCACACAGATTGCATTTAAAAACATATGAGATGCAGTGAAAAGGAATAAACTTCCACAAATTCGTGACGTGTTTTCTAAAAGTTTAAACTGTTTCAACATTGCATGGCTTTCTATACATCTCTTGTGTGAGACGCATCATCATCACCGCATCTCGTGTGCCACTGATAAGGCTCCCTGACGCACACCTAACATTCGATTGTACTATTTTTGCATTGAAATGCAAATGTTTATTTTAAATTCGACTAATATTCATTTCTTTATTCACAATCTCCTCATCACAGGCAGGCACAGCACTCATTTCAGCATGTGTTCATGTTCGTGTGTGCTGTCTTCGTCACTCATAGCATGTGGTTATATCGTGCGCTATGTCGAACATTTTTTTCTAGCGTTATCGATGAAGGTGTACCGCCGATAAATACCGATACCGTTTTATCGCCCAGGCCTACTCATTGTAAATTTGGCTTTTTGTGGTATAACATTAAATATGAAGTATTAAGTAACTATTTTGCCATGTGGATATTGCTCTTTATTACCGACTTTTGTTTATAATGCAATTTGTGGAAACATTTTGAATTTTCTTTCGAAGGCTTTGCTGAGCCTCTCGATCTAGAGTTTGATGTGACTGATTATGAAGGTAATTTAGGTTTTAGACGTTTTTTGCAGTGTTTGTTATTTTGTATGATGACCACTTGAGACCTCCTGCACTTGCTAAGAGAAATGGACTAATTTAGATGGGACAGGGGTGTTTAGGCCATCCATCTTGCTGTGATGCAGTGCATGAAGTCTCAGTTATTCTAGTGATTTTGGTTTAGTGTTTTAGTGTGATGGGTTGAATTAGGTTTTTAATTGAATAAAGTGATCTCTCCAGTTAGGTAAGTCTGAGTCTGTTGTGTCAGATATATTTTCTCCCTAGCTAAAGACTGTAATATGCTACAAATTAGAAAATAATTTGCAATTTTTTTTTGGAATAATTTTCCCTCATGCTGACAAAAGGACAAAAAAGCCCTGCCTTAGCACGTGCAGATGCAGCTGGTGAGTTCCTACACACTCTGCCTTCGCTCATCAGCCCTCCAAAATAACATCAAACATTTGTAACTGACAGATGATTTCATTGACGGACATATTTGGGCCTTCCTCATGCCAGAATATTGTAACCCCAGGCTAGTTTCAACAAAAAAATAGAGCTACATTCTTGACAGGAGCACTGATCTGACATTTTCCAGGCTTACTTTAAAAGCGTCTGTTTAAATTTAGTATGTAAAGTATTGTTTTGTTAGCAGGTTTGTAGAAATTGTGCCAATTTGACTGATGTTAATAAAATAGGTTTTCTGATATTTTTATAAACTTATTTCATATAACTGTTACTGAAAGTTTGATTATTGCATCGGCTGTTTTTCAGGCCGAGGTCAAGCCACCGGATCAGCCCCTGGAGGCGCTCAACGGCCGGTGGGTGGACTAAATGAGATTACAATATTTTTTTTAAAAAAGTAAAATACCATGTTAATATTATATTTTTGCTTTAGATCCCACCTCGAGCAGGAGTCATCAGCATCCCTCCTCAAGCTAGACCTCCTCCTCCTGCTCATCCTGGGGCCCCCAGACCCATAGCAGAGGTGCATCCTGGGGCACCACGACCCTCACTTGATAATCACCCCGGGGCACCAAGACCCGTTCCTGAACCCCAGAGCAAACCGTCTGAACTGCCTCTGGGTTTGTTGAACACTTCTAATGATTTAATTTTTCTTCAATATTTTTGCTTTACATTTTCTTTTATTATTGGTATGATGTTTTATAATACTTTTGTTCTATAATCAACATTTTAGTAAATAGGATTCTGATTTTTCAGATTTCGATTTACACAGTAAACAGATTTACACAGTCACAGTGTTTTTAGATACAATTGAGATACTGTTTTAGTTTTTATTATTATTTTAAAGCAGTTTTTATTTTATTTATTTTCTCAGTTTTCAATTTAAGTTTAAAGTTTTACTCATTTTGTAGTGTTTGTCATTTTTAGTATTTTTTTTTACATATATGTCTATATAGTTTTTATTCATTTTTTTTTCAGTTTTAGTTATTAATAAATTAAAGAAACTGAAATGAGAAATGTTGCCTTGACAACATTTATATTTTATTTTAGTTAACATTTATTTTATTTCAAGTATGAAAATAGTTTTAATGGTTTTAATTTTAGTTTCAATTTTAGTTTTATTTAACTATAATAATCCTGGTGTCATTACACCATGCGTGTTTTAACCATTAAGTCATTGTGAATTTTATCAGAACTTGTAACACATTGTTTAAAATTGTTTTCAACCATTTTTACATCTGTAATAATACATATTTCTGACAGAAACAGGAACTTTAAAGGTACATTTAGTAGTTCCTGAATTACCTAAATAACCTAAAATTATTAAAATGATAGCAATAATAATTATTACTAATAATTGTAATTAAATTACTTATATTATTGATAATGCATTATTTTATTATTATTTTTATTTATGCATTATTATTAAATTAAACTATTTTAAACTTATATATATTTTATACCAGATTTATACATATATTTTTTCATTTTAACAACTTTTTTTGACATGTAAAAATGCTATGTGTCTGTCCATCAGGTCCACCCCCGACACTGCCAGGTCCCATGAGGCCTCAGATGACATCACCCATGCAGCCTCAGTCTGTGTCACCAATGCAGCCTCCAGTCCAAGCCCAACTGCCCCCACCCATACAACCCCAGCTCCCTCCACCAATGCAACCCACCTTACCTGCCCCGCTGGTGCCTCAGCCTGCTCCTCAAGCGTCTGCTGGAGCCGCTGCCGCCCCTCAGCCTGGACTGGCATCTCCTAAGCCTCCTCCCCGGAGCCGGTCCTCTCACGCACTGCCACCTGAGTCTGCTCCTGCTCCTACATCTCAGGTTAGTCTTCTTTCTCTGCCCACATGGATGTCAAGATCACAAGCCAAACATTTAATTGTGATAAGGAGAGACAGGTACCCACAAGAGCCCATGCTGGGGTCATTACCCAGCTTTAGGGGCCTTTTCCGCTTTTTTTTCTGCTTTTCTAGTAATATCGACTTTGTCCAGGTGGTTCTTATAGTCATGTTTCGCTCTTCTTGATGCATGTGTGTCTCTCTCTTTTACTAGCAGGAGCAATCCTCAGGTTGACAGGTACTGGATTAAGTAATTTCTAGTCTTTACGTTGTCTTCATGGAACCATAGCCTATAGTCACAATGTATGGGGTGCTCATACATATAGGATCCTCCATGTTATATTTGTTTTTTCCCCTTTCCATCTTTATTTTGACCTTTTTTTTATTTTTAATATCAAAGAAGTGTAAACTTAACTTGAACCCCTTGACATTATTATATATTGCAATTTCGAGAAAAAAATACCAGGGTGTAATGTTCCAACAGGGGGTTCAAGGAAAGTGTCATCCAGTATTCGTTGTGGGTATTGTTTGTTTTTGTTTTTAATCTGTGGTATAATTGTTTTCAGTGTTTCTTGGGTTAAAAAAAAAAAAGTAATTTTTTTGAATAAATAGCTTCACTTTACCTCTAGTAGACTTGCACACTAATTATGTGTTTTTGATGTTGTATAATGCCGTTTTCAATGTTTCATTAGACAGTTTAATAAACAAAATTCAGATCTTTCTGATTTTGATTTATTTTAAGGTCTGTCATCGCACCATTTATGTTTTAACCAATAAGTCATTGTGATTTTATCAGAACTTGAAACAAAACATTGTTTTATAATTAAAAGTCAACATGAAATGATGTTTTCAACCCTTTTTACATCTGAAATGATACATATTTGTGAGTGAAACAAGATATTTAAAGCTGCATTCAGTAGTTTGGTGCTAATTTACTGAATTGCTTAATCTAAAATATCAAATGAAATGCATAATTTTAAATTTTACTGTATCAGGTCAAAAATGACTTCCAACAGCCAAAGGAGGCAATTATTTGTCAGCTTATGAACCTAAAATTCCCCGAACTAGTTGTTAGTACTTCAGGAAAGTTAGTTTAGTAGAATAAAAAAACGTATTGTTCCAAACAGCCAAGGTGTGACCATTTTTTTGAAAAGCTTAAGGAAGGTTATAAAGGCAATCATTTTTCCCCAGTATTTTTAATAAAATCACATTTGATTTCATGTTGACTCTGCAACACCATTGTGTTGTAGCTTCTCCTTAATCTGTAAGTTTGATTTCATAATGTAGCCCTTGTGTGTTTTCTTTCCTCAGGCCAAGGACATGAATGGAGTCCAAATAGAAGCACAATGGAATCTAGACCCCTTCAACATGCTTAACACCCAGTCCCTCTTCCAAAACTCATCGTTTTCTGCTTCCCTCCCTCGCTCCTCTTCCTCATCCACCCTCTCCCCTTCTTCTTCCTCCACGTTACCCAGCTCCCTCTCGCTATTCTCAGCTCCGGACACCAGCAGCACTCCATGTCTCCTGCCTCCCCCCGTTCCCTCCCGCAGCAAATCCCAGGAGACCCTCCGTTCATCCCCCAATCCGTTCCTCACAGAAGCCCAACCCAGACCCAACAGCACCAGCCCTTTCACCGGCAACCTATTGTCCTCCCCACGCCGATCGCTCACGCCCGATTTCTACACCCAGCAGCAGGCCCAAGAGGCCAGGTCGGGTCTCAACAGGGCCATGTCAGCTGTGGTTCACAGTTCAACTCTTCCACCAACATTCTCCAGACAACAATCCTTAGTTCCTGTTCCAACAGCGCCCCCAGCCAAACAAACCCAAAAGTGGGTCACATTCGATGACGATTCAGACTTCCTTTCAACAAAGGCTCCATCCGCAGGTGGGACCGGCCCGCCGCTTATACCCACAGCCTCATCCCTTCCCTTCCCACAACCCCAGAGCAGCTTCCCCAGCTCAGGCTTTGGCATGGACAGCAACTGGGCGTCGCTTCCCACTTCCACGTATCCCACAATCCCCCCTCCGATCCCAACCAGGACTAATACCAGCATCAAAAACGCCCACATCCCTTCCAGAAACGAATTTACAGAGAGATGATACAGCGGAGAACGTGTATGTAAAGTACAGAGAAAATATTATAGTGTGTCTATAATACGTGTATGGTTTGTATAAAAGTGTTGACCCATTTGATCCAATTAAATCCGGCTGTTTCTTTTAGCCCAAGACAGTATGTTGGTATATTATCAGTTTTTAAAATAATCGGCAAAAAAACTGTAATTTGCGTATTAACCTGCATATACACACATATGTGTGTAACCCTTTACACATCAATGGCCAGTTTTAGTTTTTATTACACATTAGACTGAAGCTTTAAGCTACATGATCAGATGTAAAAAATGTACAAATATTAAATGATATATCTCATTGCGATTTCTGTTTCATCCTCTGCTTACCCTCATGTTGAAAGAAGATATTTTGAAAATGTATTCCATTCAGTGTAACTCAGTGGGGTCTAAATAGATTGTTTTGGACCCCATTGACTTCCATTATATGGACAAAACCAGTTGAAACATTCTTCAAAATTGTTCTTGTATATTCCACAGAAGAAAGAACGTCAAACAGGCTTTCAAAGACATGAGAGTGAGTAAATGATTTTGGTGAACTATCCCTTTATTCTGTAACCCAGTGCAAATAAGAAAACTTGTTATTATCAAACGCACAGATTTAAAATGCCTGGCTGTGTCTGACGTGTTCTACGCCATCATATCCGTAAAATGGGCTTGACCAGAGATATTTGTTCGTTGTTAAACTCATTATGAATGTATCTTTTATCTATTTCTATTGCCTACGTTTAGGTTCAGAGCGTGTCACGTGCAGCAGTAACCGTTGCTGTGCTTTACTGCATACTTAAATCAAGGGTCTTATTTTTCTGGGTGTTCGCGCAAAAGACTCCCTCCCACCCCCTGTGCATCCTGTAGCACGACTGATGTGCTTAGCTTGTCGAAATATATCTTCTATACATATTCATAGTGATTATATGTCTTCCTAGTGGGGAAAAATGTACAGTAGTTCTGAATTGTGATTATATTTACAGCATATACATGCCATATCTAAAGTGCACTGAAGAGCTCTGTCCTCTAGGCTTTCAAACGCACATTTCGAGTGGAGCATGAGGGTCACAGCGGCTCCTCTCATTCATCAACACTGTATATACATGTGCTTTCAGCTCATCTGATCCAAAGCTCATGACAGAACTGCTGTATTAAACAAATGTGTGTGTGTGTTTGATTTGGTGGGTTCCTCCTTCAGGATGTTGGTCATGCTTTCTTTTGTGCAATGTGTACTTATTCGCTCAATGAAATCGTATTTTTTAATTTCGATAAACAGGTTGTTGATAAATCTATTTATTGTTATGTGGAGGAATACTGTGCTGTATTGGAGTGCGCCGTCTGTTTCTGTGTATTATAGCTGTTCGTGCGAGTGCGCTTGCGTGTTTGCATCGTCATATTGAGGGATTCGGATATCTTACGAGTCGGCTGACCCCAGAGTCATTACAGAATTATGTCTTTAAACTGTTTTAGAGAGAAATATTTATCAAATATGGTATAATCTTGAGAGGAAAGCAGACTGAACACAAAAAGATGGATTATGAATGGTCTAACATTGAAAGCTACCATTTTGTAACAATGCCTTGTTGACAAAAGTCTGGAGTTCAAAGGCCCCAAAGGTGTTTTTTTGATTCTGGGGAAGCATATCATGGTTCAGCCTCAGTTGTTTTTGTTAATTGTATAGCATTCCAGACTGTACTGATGCATTATGAGAGAATGATCAGCCTTCAGGCTCTTATTTTACGTGTGCAGTAGTTTTACTCATGTTAAGCAGGTTTTTTAATGTCCCTCAGAGGCATAATGAAGTGATTCATTCTTGGTTAAAGTGTATGTATTTCAGGAAAGCAGTATTTTACTTGTGCTTTTTTTCCTTGTTTACATTTTAGGTACAAATTTAACATCTGCATAGCTGTTTAAATGTTTGCCTGGGATGTGTTGAGCAACATATTTTGGCTTTGAGCGTTACAGATTTCTTTTTGGAGCTTAAAAGCACTGAAAAGTTTGTCTCTATTTGGGGTTTGGTTAAGGAATGGGTCAGAAGAAGCCAGCCAGCAAGATTGTGTGTGAATTAATGCATGAGAAAACCATTCCAAAATGCATTCCAAAGCACTAACTGTGAATATCTCACGAATACAGACAAGTATCAGGTTGTGGATAATATATCTATTTTTTTTTTTCTTTTGATGACTGATGAACACAGTGTAACCACTTAACATTCAAAGGCATTAGAAGTCATTTGTTCAGGTGTTCTGTATGTAATGGAAGCTTTGAACCTGACATTGCTAGCGCCAGTTATTAATGAGAAGCAAGGTTTTATAGGAATTAACTCCTTTTGTGAAGTTAACGTTCCTTTGTAGCTTTTAGCCCAGTAGTAAACAGAAGTCTGTGGTATTAACCTTATATGTATGTATACACAAACCATAAAACTGCAATTCAGTAACGAGTGCTCGATCTGTAATTTTAAGTGCATACCAAAAGTGCACATTTATGTATGGAGCAATTGATGTTGTATGTATGCAATAATAAATGTTATTCAACATGAAACATACTGCTGTTAATTATTGGATGCAGCAGATCATATTACATTTGACAAAATATTTAAAGACACAACAGCTATTCAAAAACATCACTGTAAAATTGCATACTTTTAAATATATATAAATTGTGTTAGTTGTTGATAAATGTAAATCACATAAATCAAGGTTTTAACATGTACATAAGTATATCCCAAATTTTAATAAGGTTGCAACCATTAGAAAATTAAGCTTTTACTGTATATTTTAATATTTTCTGGACGGTATCAACATTTTGACGGTTCCAACAAATGGTTCCTTTTAAAGTGTTTTAGGCCAGTGTTATTATAGTATTATTGAGATAGTGTTTAATATTTTGAATTGGCTTTTATTTGTATGTTTTCCGTTTTCATAATTTTAATAACAGTAATTTTAGTAATTCACCTTATTTCAGTTAGCTGTCATTTACAACATTTCTAATTTTCGTTGAAGTTTTTAATGTATATAATCCATATTTATATTTTATTTCAGATTTATTTGAATTAACGAACGTGAGTTTGAACAAATTTAGGCCCTTTTTGCCGCGATTTATTAGCAGAAATGAATACAGTTTTTCAGCGGAGTCTTTTATTTTGTGGTATCTTCCTTCCGGTCAAGCGGGGGCTGTTCTATCATTGTTGTAGCTGCTGTCTTTCACACCGCTATGTGAAGGTAAATAGATCACCGTGATTCAACCGTAGGGGATTCAACACCACAACGCTGAACTGAACGGCTGACCAGTCTCTCACAAACACAGCCATGATGGGATGTCAGAGGAGACGCACCTCCGTCTCGGGGGCCTTTATCCTCCCCCGTTTACTCTGCCTGATGTGTTTTGCTGTCATTAGTCTGGCTGAGAACACGGAGATGGTGAATGTGGTAACGGAGAGGAAAGCGGAGGAGAGCCACAGGCAGGACAGCGCCAATCTGCTCATATTCATCATGTTACTCACACTCACTATCCTCACGATATGGCTCTTCAAACACCGCCGCTTCAGGTTCCTACATGAGACGGGTTTGGCTATGATTTATGGTGAGAATGATTATTTTATATAATCATATTCAAGTTCACATTGAGGAACCTTGTGTAGGAGGGCACCAGAAATATTGTCCATGAGCCTTATGCATGTTCTCAAAATAATAGATTAGTATTAGTTGCACACACTGTAGCCACTAATATGGGACAAACATGTTTAAAAAAATAAAGTTTTGACAGATTTGCAAAGCTGCTCAGTTTAACCACATTTATGTGAATATGTTGTCTGTTTTATCGCAATAGATGTGTTATAAATACTTAAATTTGTAAATACAAGTCTTAACTGCTGCATTTAAGTCAATCTTTAATTTAATTATGTTGTGATAAATACTTAAAATCTAAATGTAAATCTAAAATATTGTTCTTAATTTATATATTTTAATGCATTATACGTATAAGTCAATATTTAATTCAAGTGTTGTGTAATAAATTCTTAAACATCGAAAAACTGATCAATTCTAAATTCAATTGAAATGTTAAATATGAATTAATTGATATATTTTATCAGTTAAATAAATATAAATCTGTCCCAGTGCAATTTTTGTGTAATAAATGTAAATCTTATAAGTCTTAATTGATGTATTTTAATACATTTACTACATTTAAGCCTATATCAATCAAATTAGGAAGTAATAAATTCTTAATTTTAAATTTAAATATATTAAAATATATTGGTGGCTAACGCCACGTTACCACTGTTTTACTGTAGTAACAATAACAGGTATTCCAGCAGATTACCATGGTAGATATTTGTACTGATAGCTTGATAACTGCTTTTTCTATTCTGTATTTATCCTGTATTTATTCTGTGTCTCTGTATGTGATTTGTTTAACATGCTGTGTGTTAAAACAACATTTGAAATGTATGTTTTCTATCCTCAGGTTTGTTTGTGGGTATAATTCTCCGATTTGGCGTCCATTTGCCACAAGACTTAAATGACGTCACCTTGACTTGTGCCGTGAACAGCAGTCCCACCACCATACTGGTGAACGTGAGTGGCCGATTCTATGAGTACAGCCTGAAAGGAGAGGTCCGGGACAGCAAGGGCCACGACGTGGCAAATGCAGAGATGCTCAGGAAGGTACTGCTGATAAACCCTCTAAAATCAAAAAATCAAAAACGTCTTGCCTGTTATTCTTAATATTGTTCTTTCCTCCCATTGGATGTGCATGTTTATTTTTGGATACAAGATTTTGTTCTCAAACTTGTAAATTTGCTTCTAGGTTACTTTTGATCCTGAGGTTTTCTTCAACATTTTGCTTCCACCTATCATCTTTCATGCAGGATACAGTCTCAAACGAGTAAGAATATGACACAGAATGTCTTGTTTTATTAGAAATTCTGTCTCGCATCAGTTACCAATGTGTCTGAGCTGCATTGTTTCACTTTAGTAATAATTTCTTTATTCATTTTAACTATCAGAGGCATTTTTTCAGAAATTTGGGGTCTATCCTTTCCTATGCGTTTGTGGGCACAATGATATCATGCTTTGTTACAGGGTGAGTGATGATTTTTTTTATAAAAGAAGCTTTGTCATATATATTATATGATATGATATAATTCAAATTTCCTCTGTGCAGGCTGGTGATGTACGGCTGTGTGGTGTTTATGAAAGTCATCGGTCAGCTCGGAGGGGATTTCTTTTTCACTGACTGCCTTTTCTTCGGAGCGATTGTATCTGCTACAGATCCAGGTATAGTTGTTGCTTTAAATGTAGTTTATCTTATAATTAGTATGTTAAACTAATAAAATGAATCTTTATGAGTCTTTACAAGTTTGAATTGCTTACAGTGACGGTTCTGGCCATTTTCAATGAGCTGAAAGTTGACGTGGATCTCTATGCGCTGATGTTCGGCGAGAGTGTCCTCAATGATGCCGTGGCCATCGTCCTGTCATCGTAAGTGCAAAAATACATACACACACACACTTTATAATAATTGTAGGTCCTATGGGCTGTAGATTGCTGTGTTCACATAATCTCATCCTATGATGAATTTTTTTTTAACAGATCAAGAATAAACAGGATTTTGACACTGCCATTTAAAAGTTTGGGGGTAGTAAGATTTTTAAATGTTTTTATGCTTACCTAGACTACATTTATTTGACCCAAAATACAGTATGAACAGTAATATTGTGGACCATTACAATTTAAAATAACTTTTATAAAATATTTTTTTTAAATGTCATTTATTCCTGTGATGCAAAGCTGAAATTACAGCATCATTACTCCAGTCTTCAGTGTCACATGATCCATCAGAAATCATACTAATATGCTGATCTGCTGCTCAGGAAACATTTCTTGGTATTATCAGTGTTGAAAACAGTTGTGCGGCTTAATCTTTTTGTGGAAACTGTGATACATTTTTTTGTAACATAAATGTCTTTACTGTCACTTTTGATCAATTTAATGCATATATATATATAGATGTGTATATTTATAATCCTAACCCTTTCTCACCTACTGGCAGATCAATAGTGGCATACCAGCCTGAGGGAGACAATCGTCAGACATTTGACGGCAGTGCCCTGCTCAAGTCACTGGGAGTCTTTCTGGGAGTTTTCAGTGGGTCTTTTGCAATGGGGGCTGCAACTGGAGTCGTGACGGCTCTGGTATCTTTATATATTTCATTTTTTTTAATTCACATGAACTAGTCAAAAGAAAAAAATTAGTTTAAATCTAAGGTAGTTGATCTATTAATATATGCTGTTATTTAGGTCACAAAGTTCACTAAGCTGAGAGATTTCCCCTTGCTGGAAACGGCCCTTTTCTTCCTCATGTCCTGGAGTACGTTCCTATTGGCTGAGGCCTGCGGCTTCACAGGTAACTATTGCAACACTATGATCTCTGAAATCTCTGTTTAGTCACATGCTGCATATAACATCATGGAAAAATTAATACTGTTGGTTTATGCAGATAGGTGACGTCTCTAAATTGATTTAGTATAGCATAGGAATATTAGATTCTGATTGGTCAGGCGTAGCCTCAGTGGCCAAATATTTATCTGTATCTGTACATTACTCTGAACATCACTACTGGTCAAAAGTTTGTAATAATTTTTTTTTTTTTTCAAAATGTTTTCAAAAGAATGTTCACCATGGTTGCATTTGTTTGAGCAAAAATTTAATATATAAAATATAATATAAAAATAGTAATATTGTGAAATATTATTGGCAAGAATTATCAGTTTTATTGAAAAAAAAAACTGAAGTATCACGGTTTCCACAAAAACATTGTAGCAAAAACTGTTTTCAACATTAATAATAATAATAATAAGATAATAATACGAAATGTCAGCATATTAGAATGTTTTCTGAAGGATCATGTGACACTGAAGACTGGAGTAACAGCTGCTGAAAATTCAGCTTTACCATCACAGAAATAAATACAAAACAGTTATTTTATATAATAATATTTCACAATATTTACTGTATTTTTAATTAAATAAATAAATAAATACTTGGTGAGTGTAAGAGACCATTCCAAAATGATTTTTTCATTATTCCAGTTATTTCAGACTTTAGTGTATATTTTTAATCAGTGTTGTAATTAATTAAACTAAAACTAAAAACTATTAACATTAGTTATAAAATAAAATAAAAATATTAGAAGAAAATGTTAAACATTAAAGTGCTAAAATTACTAAAACTATATATATATAAACTTTTTAAAATAAAAATATTTAAAAAACCTGGCAAAACCACATAAAATTATAAAAACTTATACTGAAATTCTATCGAAAACTGAAAATGTAAAAGTGAATTCAGAATATGAATGAATACTGTAATATTATGTAAATAACACTAAAATAGCACTGTTTGTCTTTGTGTCTGTGTTTAGGTGTGGTTGCAGTGCTCTTCTGTGGCATTACTCAGGCTCACTATACATACAACAACCTTTCTGCTGAATCGAAGAGTAGAACCAAACAGGTAACATACAAACTGTTTATATTTTAACGAGACGTCTCATAGTTGAAGAATTCTCTGTTTTTGTGTTTAAGATTTGCATACTGATAGTATTGTCCACCACTTCCCCCAACAGTTGTTTGAGCTGCTGAATTTCCTGGCTGAAAACTTCATCTTTTCTTATATGGGCCTGACACTTTTCTCCTTCCAGCACCATGTGTTCAATCCCTTCTTCATCATAGGTGCATTTGTATCCTTTTGTAGCAGTATGTTTATGCTGTACTCATGAATTGTTTACAGATGAACATTATCCTTAACCGTAGCTTTCATTTTTAGCTGGCCATATTTCTTGGCAGGGCGGCTAACATCTACCCCTTGTCTTTCCTGTTAAACTTGGGCCGCAAGAATAAAATCGCCTCCAATTTCCAGCACGTCATGATGTTTTCAGGTAATACCTTTGTAGAGATCAGAGACATAATGTCCGTAAGTACATAACGGCCTTTTTTCTTTTGTTTATGATGTCGCATTGACCTCACAGGGCTCCGAGGGGCAATGACCTTTGCCCTCTCAATTAGGGACACTGCCACATACGCCAGGCAGATGATGTTTTCCACCACCCTACTGATTGTTTTCTTCACTGTGTGGGTCTGTGGTGGCGGGACGACCCCCATGCTGTCATTTATGCAAATTCGGTGAGTCTCAGTTACATTCTGAAATTTATAATACATTCAAATTAAGTCTTTCTTTCATTGTTTTCTTGCTTAAATCATATTATCTTTTCACAGAGTGGGAGTGGACACAGATCAAGATAATTCGGTAAGTTCTACTCACGTCTGCTCAAAATGCAACAGTTGATGTAAGCACTGTTTAACGTTCAAATAATGACTGTACTGAATCATAAGGGTAGAGTAACAGACTACATTACCTTTCTTGTCTTATGTTTTTTCTCTGCTCTTATAGGTCACAGCACCGGATGGGATGACACTAAGAAGTACCAAGCATGAGAGCGCCTGGCCGTTCAGACTGTGGTACACTTTTGACCACAAGTATCCTTCAATCGATCTGCCAAGTTGTATCAACATTTAAATTGTCCTTAAAAGCATGATTTATTTATAAAGAAGAATATTTTGGACTTTACACCCTACATATTAGATTAGACAATGTTAGGCAACCATAATATATTCTACATCTCCAACAGTATATCTTCAGTGCAGCAGATTAAACAGTAGATGGCGCTTGTGATCTGCAGTAAAATTTTTATCAAACTTTGATTTTTTTTCATCTGGAATTCGCTAATATAGGGAAGTGTTTTGTCAGCCAAGTATGAGATTTTAAGTTCATTTTTCACCACAATTTAACACCACATTTCTATGATGTCAGTTAATGGTCACATGACGTGCAGGTAACAAATTTGTATTTATTTATTATTTTTTAGTTTGTTTTAATTGTGAAAAGATTCATTTTAATTTTACAGTTTAAATCACTAGCTTTTAATAAAATCATGAACCCCCTGCAATTCCTTCACAAACCCCCAGGGGGAAACACTGCACTAAAAATTTGACAACCCTTGCAAACTATAATTATTATAATTAGTCATTTCACAAAGTGCAGGTACAAATCCAATGAAATCCAGTGAGCATCCAACCAGAAGTATAAATAGGAATACAGTATATAAATTATGAAAGAGTGAGAAATGTTAATGCATGAAATGGTCAAAATGGTACACTGCAAATGCAAAATAGATTAATAAATACATTTTCACTATACGTGATTATATGTATGCATAGCGTGTGACAGTAAAGACATTCATAATGTTACAAAAAATTGGATTTTACTAAATGCTGTTCTTTTGAATTTTATATTCATAAAAAAATGAATGCATTAAATCGATCAAAAGTGACAGTTAAGACATTTATAATGTTACAAAAGATTATTCCTGAGTTCCTGAGAAAAAATGTCATGAATGAAAAATCATGAATTCTACAAAAAATGTTAAGCAGCACAACTGTTTTCAACATTCATAATAATAAGAAATATTTGTTGAGCAGCAAATCAGCATATTATTTCTGAAGGATCGTGTGGCACTGAAGACTGGAGTAATGATGCTGAAAATTCAGCTTTGCCATCACAGGAATAAATTACATTCTAAAATATATTCAAATATAAAACAATTATTTTAAATTGTAATAATATTTCACAATATTGCTGTTTTTTCTGCATTTTCTACCAAACAAATGCAGCCTTGGTGAGTATAAGACTTCTTTTAGTGTAATTAAAAATAAATAGGAGTAGTATACTTATTTATGTCATTTTAAATACCATTTAATCCTTAACAATGTGGTCCAGTTATTTAAAACCCTTCCTCACTCACAGTGGGCCTCCACTCACCTCCACTCTGCCGGCCTGCTGTGGTCCAATAGCACGCTGTCTTACCAGCTCACAAGCCTATGAGGTAAACCCATGAACACATTCAGCTGCTATTGGCTCACACCACAGTGTAAAAATATGTAAAATTAGAATTATGCATAGATTTTCTTTCCCCCCTGCCAGAATACTGGTCAATTGCACGATGAGGACACAGAGCTGATTCTAAATGATGGCGGTGGTTTGATGTACAGTGACATGACGGTCAGCACGGATGCCCATGGCATGCCCACCACCTCCACCAGCCAGGCTGGGATTTACTCACTAGCGGGAACCTCAGACGATCCTCTCAACAGGGAGCTTGCGTTCGGAGGCACCCGTCTGGTTCTCCCCACAGATGAGCCTCCAGACCCCCTGACGTCATTCCCTCCTCCTCCGCCATCCCCGCCTCTGTCGGACCCTCTGCGCCACCGAGTCTGAGCCTGCCAGACAGCTGCTAACCTCTTGCCGTCTATGTGATGCTTTCTTTCAGATATTATGTTAAATGATTATTTATGCTTTTATTGATTTATATTGTGCCATATATATTTATTTATTTGTCTAGACACTGGTGTACAATGTTTGTGGTTGCTAATACTTCTGTTCCTAATTCCCCCCCCCCTCCCAAAAAAAAGCTAAATCTAAATAAGTTTTGTGTTTGAGTATTGTGTAGCTCAGACTCAACGTCTGCATTATTTGTGAATGCATTGATGTGTCCAGATTGATCATTTCAAAGTCATACATAACTTGTGGCTCAGTGTGGATAAATTTTTTATAAAGAAGTGCCTATGTCTATAACCTGGTGTTTGTACTGTGCTATCTGACTCATCGTTACCTCATGAACATTTACTTATGAAAAAGAGATTTAATAATACATAGGAAAAGTGACTTATTTGAAAGTGTTTTGTTACTGTTCCACACCCATTGATCCTCTAATAAATGAGATTTGATGTACTTTTTAAGCCAGTGGTGAAGATTATTTGAGTGCAATAATTTTCTTTATTGATTCATTTTTTTTAAAATAAATATTGCCAGGTGCAACTTTCCTTGAATGTACTTCAAATAATGCATTTCATCTCCAAAGGGAGATTTAAAATCTTACAAAAATTTACTTCAAATCCTTTTGTTATAAAAGGAAAGTGCTCTTGTTTCAGAGAATGAAACTACTGGATCCTAATTTGATTGTTTTGTGGAATAAATAAAAGGCGTCCTTCCCGTCCTCACATCAAGTAGCTAGATTTATGAATCCTACTATGAAAAGCTACTTAATATTCATGAGCTATTTCTTCGTAATTGGATGGTAACTGCGTAGCGTCAGAAATGCATAATTAATATTCATAAGAAAGCCTTAGCCATTGGAAGTCTAACCAAAGAACGTTAGCATGACCTAATTTATATTTATGAGCTGAGACTTCTCGACAACCCACCAACGCAAAACCGGACCAAGTGCAAAACACTTGGAAACTTTGCTGTGGAGGCAGAGGACCAGGACACTTAGAGCACCGTGTCCCCCAGAAAAGGTAAGTTAAACTTTCTCAAAGGTAAAAAGCTCAGACAAGTCAGCAAAATGTACGTTTTTTTAATAGGCTAATCAAAATTGCGCAACATCCAGAATCACAGGGACTTGGTTCTCTGCTGACATGCAAAGACCTGTGCCTAGAAAACATCAAATAACAGAGACATAAAAAGAGGCAAAATAATGTTTTATATTCAAGCAAATAAACAATAATAAAATGATTTAAAAATATTTTCTCATTTCAGAAAATATTCTAATCAGTTTAGTGTTGTGTGATCAACAGGAATTTATTTCACCTGCCATTAAGACTTACAACAAACATCCTTCAGTTGTCCTGAAAAAAATGTTCATGTTTTTAAACTAGCTTTAGCTGTTTAATATTTAATCTGGCCAGTAAAATTTCTACCTTCTACAGTATGCTATTTTGATATTGTTGCAGTGTGTGAGTCTGAATATGAAGTGCATTGATGTAAGTACAGTAAGTTTAAAATGGGGCGTTGGCTGCAGGGATTTTCTGCATGTTCTTTCAGCCTCTGAAATCTGTTTCTTATTAAAGATTTTCACTCCAAAGATCTAGCCACATGTCTAAGGACTGATGGGGTGAGAGACTCCGCTGGACAGTTTATGTCTAAATTATGTGCAGAAAGGAATTCACCCCATGAGAGTGATATAAAATATCTGATATCTGTCTTTGATGTCCATAATTCCGTCATTATCCGGTGCACATTCCTAGGAAGTAAAATACACAGAAAAATGATTAGGCTGTACCATGTCTGGCATACTTTATTTAGTTTCTATCCCTTTTCCCATTTTGACACTACTTACTGGCTGAAAGTGACAGACTCTGAATTCAGAGTGATTATTTCTAATGTGACTATTATACAAATGTGTTTTCGCATACAGTCCATAAACGAATAACAATAAGATATGTGGGGTTGCATAATGCACATTTAAATAGAGGAAGCAAAGTTAGCAAACTCTGTGTATGTACCACAAGACAAGTATTGTATTGTATCAAGGGCACATGGAAGGTCTCACGTGTTTGAGTCACTGCCTCAGGACTGATTACGAATCAGGAGCCAGTAGCAACAAACCTCCTAAAAAGGTTAAAGGAGCAGTTCACCCAAAAATGAACATTTGCTTAAAACATAGTCACTTTCAGGCCATCCAACATGTAGATGAGTTTGTTTCCGTCTCAGAACAGATTTGGAGAAATTTAACATTACTTCACTTGCTCACCAATGGATCCTTTTACAAAAATGCAGCCTTTTGCTTCACAAGACGTGATTTGATGGACTGGAGTCATGTGGGTTACTTGTGGATTATTGTGATGTTTTTATCAGCTGTTTGTACATTCTGACGGCACCCATTCACTGTAGTGAATCCATTGGTGAGCAAGTGATGTAATGTAAAATTTCTTCAAATCTGTTCTAATGAAGAAACAAGCTCATCTACATCTTGGATAGCCTGAGAGTGAATACATTTTCATTTTTGGGAGAACTATTTCTTAAAACCTTTGCAATTATAATTTTTTTTTCTTAGGAAGTACAAAATGACCCTCAAAAACATTTGAAATGGACCATCAGCAGATCCTTCTGTTGCTCATTCACGTCGGATCCCTGCAGATCCAGTTTTGCTTTCGTGAAATGATGTTATGTTCTCCTGGTACCAAGAGCACATTGGGGACCTGTAAAGCATATGCCGTTTCCTTAATGTCAGATAAAAAAAAGTGATTCATTTCCTCTCCATTTTTGCTTCTTGGGGCGTTTTAAAAGCATATGTGGAAACATTTAGGTAAGAACTCGATGGATTTGTACTCATCCTACTGCTCTGTGTATTTGAATATGCATACAACAGCAGATGGATATCAATGAGTGCTAAAACAAATATTACTGCCGAATTGTTTGCTTTGGGTGTTAACCTTGAAGGGATAGTTCACCCAAAAAATGAAAATTCTGTCAATAATTACTCACCCTCATGTCGTTCCAAACCTGTTAGACCTTCGTTCATCTTCGGAACACAAATTAAGATATTTTTGATGAAATGCGAGAGCTTTCTGATCCTCCATAGACAGCAAGGATCCTACCCCGATCAAGGCCCAAAAACATAGTAAGAACATCATTAAAATGGTCCATGTGACATCAGTGGTTCAACTGTAATTTTATGATTTATTATTATTCTCTGGAATTTCCTGATTGGTCAGTATTTTCATTCAGCTATTTCCTAAATGCCTGTACATTTTTTTTTCAGCAATCTTGCCTCATTACTATTTATCCCATAGGGATTTTAAAGTCTTCAATAAAGAGTTTAAAGCCAAGAACCAAACCAACCAGCTACAAGGTGAATCACAACACTACAAAACTGAACTTAAAACAAAAAAGTATTTGAAAATCCAACAAAAAGACAAAGGTACAAGACCATGTACTCATCAGGTTTATTGAGGGAAAGAACTACAATCCCATGAAGTATTGCAAATTACATAATGGAATGAAGGAAATATAGAACTATTGGTATGTTGATTATGTATACAGAAAAAAAAGATATGCTATGTTTATTGCAAAATAGGCATAACTATACAAATATTTAAGTAGTTTGATAGGGTGGGTTCATGGGAGTGGGTTGAAGCTAAAGAGTTCTTTTGGTGTGATTCACTTGTTTCGATTCTCTGATTGGTGGAGATTTTTTAGAGTCATGGGTAATGTAGTTTTTCACCATTCCACAATTAAACATTAATATTTAAAAATATATGTTGAAATAATGGACACTGTGGCAACAAAAGCATATACCATCAATTAACAACCCCGTAGGTCACAGTAAGCCTTTCTTTAAAGGTTTATGAGTTACCATTAAAAATCGATTCCTCTATGGAGAAAATTCTGGAACCCGACTGACAAAAAAATATTTGACCGCAGAATGCCGTGACCTAATGAAGTATTCCAGAACGCTGTGTAATAAGTAACCTATTGTTAGTGCCAGGTCCCTTTAAGAGAAACATTATAAACAATTATAAACAGGATAATTATATGGTGGTTTAAATGTGGCCCCAAATTAACCCCACTTGCCTGGAGAGGGACGGTAGTCTTGTTTGAGTTTCCTCTTTGTGAAAGTGTATTTAAGAGTGCAGATCAAGAGTACTAGGGTTACGCCGCCGGCCAGCCGTCTCGCCTGTTCTTCTTACCGCTGCTTCACAGGCTTCCTGTTTCCAAGCTTTCGCCACATTCTTCAGCATGTAGATCATGCCAACACAACACTCTGCCAAGAGCCAAGACCCCCTCAATTTTCCCAGCTGTATAACAGGGTTGATTCCATTACCATACCAATTTCAGATGACCCATGTTGGCTAAACAGGACCATTTGTGCCTTAAAATGCTTTAAAAAAAAAAAAAAAGTACATCCAACATGTTTCTCTGCTTGAGTTAGAGCATATGCACAAGTGCGCTCATGTGTGTGGTTTTCAAATGCAGTAATTACTGTAAAAGTGATGTTTTGAGCTAACCAGCAGGTTATGTCATAGCCCAACTTCTAATTTGGTGGCCTTCATCATATGCACCGCACCCTTTTATGAGCCTGTGAAGAAAAATAACTTGTTAAATGCACGCAAAAGCAGCATGAAGGAGGAAAAAACATGGTCAGTATCACCATATTATTCTTCTCTTCAGCTGAAGTCTCACAGGCTCTCAAGTTGCCTCATATCGCATCAACCAATGGGTCGCAAGCAGCGGGACTGTTCCAATTCTTCCCCTCGTTTGCTTTGGCTGCTACGCTCGCCCGACTGTGTTCCAGATGCTGGTGCATGAGGTCATCCCTGAAACCAGATTCCAGTCTCAACAGTCTGCCATCTCCCTGGAGATCACATTAAATATTTGACTAAAACAGGGGTCTGTCAGTTCGCCATTACATCAGCGCCTATAAAAATGCCCCCATTCACGCTTATCTGTGACCCATTTAGTGGGTTCCCTTATTTGCTCTTTATTGGTTTTAATGAAACTGTTTGCTGTTATACAACCATATGAACGGAGCTGTAGTCTAGTGATTGGCACACGTGCATATGTGGGTGACATGAGATCGAATCTGGGATGATTTAAGAAATAAAGTATTAAAGTTATTAAGGAAAAAATCTGTATAATATAAATGTGCCACTTTTATTCTATAACAAGAAAAAATGAGTAGTCTCATATGAAAAATAATGAATAATAGAAATCTGAAAAAAAGAAGATAAAGATAAGAATATTCTGTTTTCTCTTTTCAGAAAAACAAAATGTTTAATGTTTTCTTAAGTTAGAAAATAAGAAGAAAATGTGGTTAAGAAAAATGTTATCCTTAAAAATGTTTTATGAATCCAGGCCCTGTCCTCTCTTGGCTGTCCCATAAAAACACCATAAATCTCATTTGAAAAAGAATAAGACCATGATCTTTGAGCTTTGGTGAGCATGACCGTTAGAACCATGCTAAAATGTGATCCCTAAATGTCTTTCTGGTCTGTCATTAAAGTTAACCGACCAGGAAACACAGAACTGAAAAAAAAAAAAACTATCATGAACAGCACATTTCAGAAGTCTTCGAACTTTCGGGAAAACAAGAGTGCTTATGCCAAGTCCTGTAACAGTATCTAGCATATTTAAACCTCATTACTGTTCAAATACTTCTCCTGTGTCCATTAAAAAATACTTCTGCTTGTTTAAAACAGACATGGATGGGAGGATTGGTTTTAGATGTGTTAATAGAACCACTGGGTGGGTACAGCGGATGCAAACCATTCACTACACAGAAAAATAGGTCTGTGATTCTGGTTTTGGCAGTGATGGTTGACAACTTGAGCCGAACTTATTTATGGACTGCACAGGCCAACTTGCTCTGTTTCATTTGAAACTGGGATCTACCAGCTTCCTTCCAATAAAGTATTAGTTTAGGGTTCACATTTGCAAAGGAGACAGGAAAGTAAACGCATTATTTTTCCTCAGCCTTTGGGACTTTGTGTAGACCAGTCAAATCATACCACACAGACAGCCATTAGGCTGCATGCATGCTGAATAATTAACCAGATATGTAAGCTCAGTGTTTGAAGAAGTGAATGAGAGGTTCCCTCTTCAAACATTGTCAAAGAACTGATCTCGTTCCTCATCTCACCACAGACATACCAGACATACTTCAGCACATATACAGAAAAAAAAATCAACGCGATCAAATGTGTGCCCGCATGCTGGAAAACACGCACATATTTGCTTGAAGCATTGTCACAAAAGTTAATATTTCATTCCCAGGAAGTTTTTGGTAACCTGTCCTCATTTTAATGACTACATGGGAAAATTCCCAATGACGGTTTGTTTTGGCGAATGAAACAATATGTAATTCAAACCAGGCGCTCATAGATCCTGTAAGTATGTTTATAATCGAATATCTTATAACAAATTCAATTTTTAATATATTTCCTCCAGTGGTTCACAACATCATTTCACTTAGGTATGAATGAGTGTAATGAATGTGCGGTTTTATTATTACCGATTAGATTTATCATACTGAAAGGAAGTCTTTCATCCCGTCTGCCAGGCTGCTAACTCGCTTTACAGCTGAACTGAACCCGCTATCAGATTAAGATAAGATCGGGGGACTATAAAAACATGTGCTGTTTGCTGTTGCCTATGGTTACATAACAACTTAAAGCAATTCTGTACCTCCGCCTAAGGGAAAACGGAACAAACACTCTCTTATCAATAAATGTCCTCACTCACTGTTTCCTGAGGAAGCTCTGAACACTGAGTTACATGAGTGGGTGTGAGACGTGTTACAGCAACGTTTCAGGGAAAAAATCGTTCTCTTTTTCTGCATTTATACATCATGATGTATTTTTATGACCTAATTTTATGAGCACGATGAGGTAATCACTGTTATTATTTCTCAGCTTTTCACAGGGTTTATTGGGTGACTATGGCAGCCCGTTCCAACTGTTTTTACTGTCGCGAGGACCTCAGTGGAAAGAAGTTCGTGAAGAAAGACGAGAAACAAGTCTGCGTGCGATGCTTTGACAAGTTCTGCGCCAACACCTGCGTGGAGTGTCGACGCCCAATCAGCACCGACTCCAAGGTAACACGTGATATCAGGAGCTGTTTTTTTTTCTTTCCTCCATGGGTGGTTTTCCAGTTAAAATACAACAAAAGCCACGCTGAAATATTGGCCTGTTGAAATATCTCTCTGCTTTGTTGTAGCTGCCCTTGCGCTCTGGCCCATATCTTTCGATATCAGATAAAAGCACACATCATAGTAATAACAGTGTAGTGATAATGCTAGTTTAGAGAAAGTTTTACACCTTCAGTAGTCTATCACACTAACTTTTACACCATCAGTCATCTACTCTATCTAAACATTAGGCTTTAAAGTCAAAATGGCAGTAGAAATATAAATGAGGTGTATGCTTTTCATAATATTTTTAATAAATAAATAAATGTACTGTTCAAAATATAGTAAGATGGTAGTATTGTAAATGTGTCACATGATTCTTCAGAAAGCATTCTAATATTCTAATTTGCCATTTAAGAAACACGTCTTTTTATGATCAATGTTGAAAACAGTTGTGCTTCTGCTGCTGCTTAATATATTTTGGAAACTGATTTTTTTTTCAGTATTCTTTGATCAATAGAAAGAAAACAGCATTTATTTTAAAGACACATTATGTATGTATGTTACTGTCACTTTTGATTAATTTAATGCATCCTTGCTGTTGATCCCAAACTTTTATAAATTGTGGAGCATATTTAAATTTAAATATGTTACTTTCACAAATATTGTTAAAGTTAAATTGTATTACATCACATCTGTCAGTCTTGGTTCTTGTCTATGTAGGAGCTTCACCACAAGGGCCGCTACTGGCACTCGGATTGTTTCCGATGTGCCAAGTGCTATAAGAATCTGGCCAAGGAGTCTTTCACCTCCAAGGATGACAAGATCCTGTGTGGGACGTGTAGCTCACGTGAGGATGCCCCTCGCTGCCATGGCTGCTACAAGCCCATACTGGCAGGTAGCAAACAGATAACCTCCACACCTTCTGCTGTATATGTATTAAGCATAAATATCAATGTATATATAGATACAAAAAAAATTGATTTATATATCTTAAAAAGCAAAAATAGGGGAAATATATAGAAAGATCAAAATATAGGAGAGAATTTTAAAAGTGTAATTTCTAGACTTGAAAAAAAAATTTGTGGAAATGTATAAAATCCTAAAAAGTAAAAGATTATTAAATAACAAATTAATTAATTAAAAATAAAAAACATATATGAGACCCTGGACCACAAAACCAGTCTTATGTTGCATGGGTATATTTGTAGCAATAGCCAAAAATACACTGAATAGGTCAAAATTATCGATTTTTCTTTTATGCCAAAAATCATTAGGATATTAAGCAAAGATCATCTTCCATGAAGATATTTTGTAAATTTCCTACCGTAAATATATCAAAACTTAATTTTTGACTAATAATATGCATTGCTAAGAACTTCATTTAAACAACTTTAAAGGCAATTTTCTCAGTATTTTGACTTTTTTGCACCCTCAGATTCCAGATTTTCAAATAGTTGTATCTCAGCCAAATATTATCCTATCCTAACAAACCATACATCAATGGAAAGCTTATTTATTCAGCTTTCAGATGATGTATAAATCTCAATTTCGAAAAATTGACCCTTATGACTGGTTTTGTGATCCAGAGCTACATATATATATAATTTAAACAGAACTTTTTATATATGTATTATATATAAAAAATAATATTATAGATTTTTATAGAAAAATAATTCATGTAGAAGTGTAAACTCTGAAGAAAATTCAGTTACTGAAAATTTTAATTATTTCAATGCTTTATAATTAATTTATAGAATTATTTTAATACCCACTCCTAGTTTCTGTAAACAAATTGTCATTACAGCAGAAGTCCCAGAAATATCTTGAGGGGCCTTCAAATATTGCCTTTTTGACAATGGGGGGCCTTGGACTCTTAGTACTTGATTTATATGTGTCATTTTTTTCCTGTGTAACGGACCATTTTCCATTTTCCTTTCCTGTGTTCCTTTCCAGGCACTGAGAATGTGGAATACAAAGGCAACTCATGGCATGACGAGTGTTTCACCTGCTATCAGTGTCAAAAGCCAATCGGCTCCAAAAGTTTCATAACAAAGAACAACAACATCTACTGCAGCCTTTGCCACGAGAAGAAATTTGCCAAACAATGCGCTTGCTGTAAGAAGGTGAGAGATGTAGTACAAAATAATGGATTTTTGTTAATTATTACTTTTAAAGTTGTAAGTTAATATATATTTTGAATACAAAACATGTTCTTTTCTAAAATAAAGACATTTTATGATAATAATGACCATCATAAGTTGCCTCACTCTATTGTTTCCACATGTTTTGGCCCTCTTCCTCCAGCCCATTACCACAGGAGGTGTGAATTACCAGGACCAGCCTTGGCATTCTGAGTGTTTTGTGTGCTCCTCCTGCCGAAAGCCCCTGGCTGGCACCCGCTTCACCTCCCATGAGGAAAAGGTCTACTGTGTGGACTGCTACAAAAGCACTGTGGCCAAAAAATGCAGCGGCTGCCAGAATCCCATTACAGGTTTGAACCCTCACCCACACATGGGGAGGGGAAGTTGTGGCCTAATGGTTAGAGAGTCGGACTCGTAACCGAAAGGTTGCGAGTTTGAGTCTTGGGCCGGCAGGAATTGTAGGTGGGGGGAGTGAATGTACAGTGCTCTCTCCACCCTCAATACCACAACTGAGGTGCCCTTGAGCAAGGCACCGAACCCCTAATTGCTCCCCGGGTGCTGGAGCAATGGCTGCCCACTGCTCCGTGTGTGTGCGCGCGCGCGCATTTGTTCACTACTCACTGTTGTGTGTGTGCACTTGTTCACTACTCACTGTTGTGTGTGTGCACTTGGATGGGTTAAACGCAGAGCACCAATTTCGAGTATGGGTCACCATACTTGACAATACGTCACGACTTTCACTTTCTTTTTTTCACTTTCACATATGCACTAACATCAATTACTCTTTTTAAAAGTTCATATTGTGTGACAAATAAATCTACCTTGTCTCATCCCACAGGATTTGGCAAGGCTACGAACGTAGTGAACTATGAGGGTGGCTCTTGGCATGATTACTGCTTTAACTGTAAGAAGTGCTCCCTCAACCTGGCAGAAAAGCGCTTCGTCACTCACAATGGAGACATATACTGCTCTGACTGCTCCAAGAAACTGTAAGCGCCTGATGGCCGTGGAGACACAGAAGAGTGAGATTACTTTAGAAAAATATCAGCATTCATTTGAATTTATACAAAAGTCCCACATAAATATGTTGAAGTATTGACAAAGGCTTCTGTTCTGTTGGTTCTGGCTTCTTCATGAAGGGAGTTTGATATTTCCTGTGAGGAACGTTGCGTTTACCCAGAGGCTTTGATGGGAAAACGTATCTTCACTCTTTCCAAAAGCCCATTTGTCTGAGGAAAGATAGTAAGACAAGATGAAATATGGTTTATAAAGAAAGTTGTATATAAAGAAGGTGAAGTCTGTCGTTTGAGACATATTACTGGTAAATCAAATAAAGTTTCAAAATGAAGCTTTAAGTTGATCATTTTTAAATCTTTAACAGCTTGTAATCATGGACACCGAACTTCAGTACTATGTATTTCTACAGTATCTTTTAGATTGCTTCCTTGGGATTTGAAATACAAACTATACAATTTGTGTCATTTTTGTATAAAAATCTTACTGGAAAAAAATTAAAATGTGTATGACTGTCTCCTTACTAACACACTCTCCTTACTGTAATTAACATGACACTTACGTTATTTTAGTTGCCTTTGTATGATCTGAGAAAAAAATAAAGTTGGGAGTCTCTCTTTTGTATTCGTTTAATGCCGTGTTTTTTTTTCATACAGCAGCGACAACTAGTGGCACAATATAGTACAGAACCATAGTAAATGACCCCTTCCAAATAAGTATGCAGAATTTAAAGCTGCAGTCCGTAACTTTTTTTTTTTTTTTTTGGTTAAAATGATTCAAAATCACATTGGTTAAGTGTTCAAAACCATCTCCTTAATTAGCCCGATTCACAACGGTAAGCTTGTAATAATGTTTTCTAATTGTGCTGGTAGGTTTTCGCGGGAAATACAAGCATGCCGCCCTTCATCTTTGCATCATTACGTCACATCTGTAAACATAAAGAAAGAGCTGCAGGTGGCGGATCATTAATAGCCCTTCTCACAGCAGGTGGAATAATTAAATTTATCATTTTGATGACGAAGTGTAATCCAGAAAGGTCCATACGACAATCATCAGTGACAACTGATTCACCCGCAGTACAGTAACGCTAAAGTAGGCTATTCTATACCTAATGTCGATGTATTTGATGTACAGTATTGCATTGTATATTTTTTGTATTAAGCTACATTGTTGCCAGTTTAAATCAGTAAAAAGTATATTACATTTTCAACAAAGCATAAGACGACAACGATAACTAATGATCACTCTAAACTATATGAGAATTAGGTTTCCATAATTCAAAGGAGAGCACCATTGTTGGATTCGCTTTCATAACGGGTTTTCCCCGCTGACGAACGATAAAAACAATGACAGCTACTAAGAATTCATAATGATTTAAGGTATATTTTAAAGTATAGTTTTTACTTTTACTTGTGTTTTTAATTTCAGAACTTCGCAATGTACTCATGTATTGGTGAGTATGAAAGTTGATCGAAGTAGTAAAAGCATTTCAGCACTGCATAAAATTTTTAGCCTGGCCAGAAATGGTAAAAATTCTTAAAGTTGCACCTGTTGTTTGCTAATCATATAACAGCTATACTGACTGATCATATAGCTGCTTTATGAAGATGGTGTGCGTACGTACTGTAGGCTGCAGTCATTGGTTGACAGTGTATGTCATGGTTAATCTGAATAAATGGATGATTCATGAGCTTAATCAATAACCAAAACGACTACAGGACGACTTTTTAACATGAACAAGTTCTCTCTCTAGTCATTTCTTCACATCAACATACATGTTCAAAAACAATTACTCTCTTGAATGAAGAAATCGCATTATGTGGAAATTTGACAATAGCAGATGCTGAATGCGGTGAGTAGCCTAGTTCTATTGTTTCATTTTGGATTTGGATTCTGTTACATCTGATTTTTTTGTGACTTTATAATGAAAAATGATTGAATAATTTACATGTAGGCTACTTCTATTTTTAATATAAATTTATTAAAATTATCTACATATAATAATAATAATAATAAATAATTGTATACTCAGAAAAAACTAGAAAGCACTGGGACACAAACGTACATCTTTGTGCCTCATTTACATCTTAAAAGTACTTATTAACAACAAAAATGAACATATACCTTTTTAAATGGTGACAGTTTAGTTCCTTTTTTCTGAGAGAAGTAGGCTACAATTAGCAATAAAGTGGGATATAATTTTAACCCTGTGTTTGCAGTGGAGCTTGATACTGTCTTAAAATATATAATATAAAAGCAAAACAGATTTTCTGCATCATTTTTAATCTTTGTAGTGTGTGGTGTGTGATGTGTTATATTTCACAATACAACTTTTTGATTATGTTAATTAATGTTTGCTTCTCATTATTATTTCTTGCCTTTTGTCAGGTGGAAAATGGAAGAACTCAATAAACTGGTTCAGGTGTTATTCATCTTCCTCCTTCCATGTATAATAGCATCAAAGGATGAAGGTATTATTGTTGTGCCAAATATTTTAACATTCACAATTATAACATACATTTCAAAACTGGTAATCTGAGTTACATGATACTGTACATATTTGAGCTTTGTTTCTTTGATATACGAAAATGATACAGAAGTGCTTATGTGCTAAAATGTGTTTTACAAATTTCTTTTTTATACACCTGAGGGTCTGTAAATGCTGGCAGTTTGTGGGGGAGGAAAATAGATTTCATGAAGAAGGACTGTAGTTACTGGATGCTTAAAAATGAACACACAATCCCTGCCTTGAATGAGCTCAGTGTGTGTGTGAACATAAAGAGGAAGCTCAGCAATTCATACTGGACCGCGTTCACATACCTGCACCCTAATAAGACACGCATAGAGCTTGGGATGAAGGGATTTGGGGAAGAGCTCCATATCATAATGTTTGGGAGAGTCTGGACCAAATCTTCAGTGGTGTCCTTGGACAACTGGCATTCAGTTTGCATGACCTGGTCCAACTCCATGACTGAACCAAAAGTCTATGTCAATGGAACCAAAGTAGAATTAAAACCACAGCCTAAAGGAATGGCTCTTCATCCTCATTGCTGTAGTGTGGCCGCTGGTGGCACTCTGACTTTAGCTGTGGCCCACAGTTTTGTGAAGAACAGGATAAGCACCGAGACGGGCACTGAACTGAAGGGCAGCTTAAGTCTGTTCAGGGTGTGGGAACGAGTACGCAGCGCTCAAGACATATCCAAGATGGCCTGCACTGATGGGGATATTCTGCATTGGGAGGAACGAATCTGGAACAAAGCCCACGACTGTAAGCCTATACCGGACGTTACGCAAAAGTGCGGTAAGGGACACAAATATACACACAAAAATTGTTAGCAATGCCACTGTATACGCCAATTTCCAAAAAAAAATTTGTAACACTTTACTTAAAGCCTTTATGTATAATGCATTATAAAAGTAGTTTTAATGCATTAATTATGCCTTGTAATGCACCTTATAATGCATTGTACAGTCTCAAGAACAACTGTAACCACAGTTAATACATTATAACACTTATTAATTCTTTGTAACACTATGTATTTTAAATTTGGTTATAATTATTTATGACAACATGTAATGTATTACAATGCTCATTATGAATAATTATATTGCATTATACCCTTTAATAACCCTTTGTAATGCATTATACATAAAGGCTTTAAGTGTTGCCAATAAAATCCTTTTTAAACATTTTTAATATTATTTCCTGTTTAAGGTTTGCAATTTTCACAATCAACATAGAGACAGTTTAAAACCCAGATTTGTGTGACTTTTCTTTATTTTTTGGCAATGAACAGTAAATAAACGTCAAAAGTAAATAGACAAATCTTAAATATACCTATATATCTATAGAGTGGTTAACAGGGTTTCGCAAATTCAGCCTAAATAAAGCTGTCACTCGGTTGTTACTAGTTAGTTTGGAATTAAATGGTGGCTTATAGTTATTAATAAACTTATATTTACCATAAATATAAAAAACACAGCTTTCAGAAATGCTTGATTTTGATTGGTCCATAACAATGACCACTCTTCAAATGGATTTGTATCACGCCGCAGACTCACATTCATACAAACACAAATGACAGCTTGCTTCTTAGTTATCTACTGTACTGCAAATGATATTAGTGAGCTTAAGTATTAATATTGTTGTAATATTGTAGCAGTGTTCGTCTTCTTGCCAGGCTGATTGTTACTATACAGGTGAGATTAAAAACTAAATAAGTAGCCTAAATAAAAAAAGCAAAATGCTATTAGTGGAAGAATGTTAAAAATCCACCTTTCAAACCAGGTTACTTTACCCAAACACATTTTGATAAACCTTTAATAATGATCATTTTAATCATTTTACTACATACGTCATTCCCTTGTGTGTGTTGCCTCATATTCATACTCAGAGAAAAGGTTCAGCTACTTGCAGGTCTTGTGATGCTGAAAGATGTTTGCCTTGCCACAATGGTTAAAAAAACCTAATCAACGATGGATCATTCAAAATGCTAACCTCCAGCGAATCAGCGGTTGTAAAAGCAAAGAACCCGTAGGCTAATTTATTTGTCTGTCCGCTCTGCTAAAATATCCTGTATCTGTGGGCACCGGTGCCACAAACCACTCATCCACTCCGAAACACAACCAAACAATGTTCTTCCATAAAACGAATGCAATTTCATTTTTAACCGCTAGAGGGCCAAAAGTTACATATGAAATCCAATTATTTGTCTGACTAAAGGAAATACAGTCAACCGATCATTATCGCTAATTATATACTGTCAAGCTAATGAGGGCTGATATTTACTTATCTTCTATTTTTAATGCTAGGTTAGTTTTGTGTTAGACTATAGTTTATGAAGCATATATAATAGGTCCACAAAATTTGTCTCTCTAATACTTTTTAAAAGTAATGAAATACTATATAGTGTGCACTATTCATGAAAAATGTTGTTCACATAGGCCTACCTTCTGTCATTTTCAGTGTGTATTGGCTGAAGTACTTTTGCTAATTAAAGGGATAGTTCACCCAAAAATGAAAATTCTGTCATTAATTACTCACCCTCATGTCCTTCCAAACCCATAGGACCTTCGGTCATCTTTGGAACACAAATCAAGATATTGTTGATGAAATCCGAGAGCTTTCTGATCCTCCATAGACAGCAAGGTTGCTAACACAGAAACCTAAGGACATCATTAAAATGGTCCATGTTATGCATGCGTCGTGATACTCTCCAAAATGGCGCCCTATGGTGACGTGGAGAAGAATTGTTGAATAACGTTTTTTTTTTTTTTTTGCACAAAAAGTATTCTGACAAAAAGTATCCACTGATGTCACATGGACTATTTTAATGATGTCCTTACTACGTTTCTGTGCTTTGATCGTGGTAGAACCCTTGCTGTCGTTGAAGGGTCAGAAAGCTCTCGGATTTCACCAAAAATATCTTGATTTGTTTGCTGAAGATGAATGAATGTCTTACGGGTTTGGAACGACATGAGGATGAGTAATTAATGATATAATTTTTGGGTGAACTATCCCTTTAATATCGCTTTAAATTTTGTTTGCAAAATTATGTCCAGTTCAGAATATGTATGCCATGTTCCCTTTATTGGACCCTTTTATATCTGACACAGTTTCCTCTTGTTCCAGATTGGTCTTTTTATGAAGTAAAATTAGTGCTTATCATCATTCGTGAAGATGGAAACAAAACAAACATTTACGATGCTCGAGAAGTTGCGCATCAGTGGGTGAGCTATCGAAAACACACACTGAATTTTTACTGTTGCTAGTACCAAGACAAAATGTCAATAATATTTGTATATCTTTCCTCTCTAAGTTGACACAAGCATTAGAAGAGCTAAAATTGTGGCTGACACATGTATATTTGCATAAAGTCAAAGTGTTTCCTATAGGAACGTAAGACCTTGTAATATCTTTCTAAATATAGTACAGATTTTTTCCGGCCAGAATCCAAATTTACTCATGTTGTCTTTCAACAGCGCTCTCACACACTCCAGTGAAAGTGCAAAGGTACGTCAGTAGCATTAAAGGAATACTTCACCCAAAAAAATGTACTCATCCGAGATGTAGATGAGTTTGTTTCTTCATCAGAACAGATTCTGTGAAATTTAGGATTACATCAAAGCGCAGTCTTATGAAGTGAAAAGCTGTGTGTTTGTGTGAAACAAATCTATTAAGACATTTTTCAAGCTATTGCTTTGAGCTAAAATATGAGTCCTCTCTCCATATTGCTTTCGTCATTGAAAAAATGGTTTTGTCTGAATCAAGAGAGAAATGTGCACAGATCAAGCACTGTTTACAAGCAAAAACTGTCTATATTTGTTTTTAACAAATAATTTAGTGGATTTTGATGTTAGAGGATAACAGGAAATGGATTTTTTCACTGGAGGAAACATTATTATGGATTTTGTCCAGAAAGAACAATTTAAAGTTCATAATGTCTGAATCATGATTCTTACAAACACATTTCACTTCACAAGACAGTCTTGTGGCTTACTTGTGGATTATTGTGATGTTTTTATCAGCTGTTTGAACTCTCATTCTGACGGCACCCATTCACTGCAGAGGATCCATTGGTGAGCAAGTGATATAATACTAAATTTTTCCAAATCTGTTCTGATGACATTTAACACATTTTCATTTTTGGGTGAGCAATTCCTTTAAGACTATCTGTATAAAATTAAAAATCATCAAACATGCTTATCAAACTAACAAAATAAATGTCTCTTTTCAGGGAGAAACCATGCAACTGTTTGCAACCATTCCTGGACTCAGCCAGTGAGGATCTCTTCACAATCTTGTCTTTCATTCATTAGTTTTGCCTATTTATTTACCTTTCAGGGGGAAGAAACATGCATTATTATTGATAAATGTAAAAATTACAATTAAAAGTTTGAGAAATGTTTGATAATATCATCCTTATGTATCTTTGTAGGTTTGACTGCTTGGCTCACCTGAATGTGATTCCTAGTGTTGATATAGGACAAATGCAGGATGAACTCACTGAGATCCTTGGCAAGCGTTACAAAATTGACCACTATGAAGTAAAAACAGATGCTGACTTCATCTTCATATATCCTCTTGGTAAATCAGATCCAGGATGGCTAAGATCCTTCAAAATTCCAAGTAGAAAACAAAAATAAAACACAATTTCCAGTACGTTTATTAATGTTTTTAATTTTCTTCTTTTTTTTTCTTTAGATGATCTCTTGCCAGACCCAGACACAAACCCACCCATAATAGCAACTGAGTCTTTGCCTCGCACAACTGAAAGACTAACAACCACAATTCCTCAGCTGACATCTACAATTACTGAAATTATTACTACTGCAGAAACAACAGACACAACACCCAATCAAGTGGCAATAACAACAGAAATAGTTTCAACCTCAACTGAAACAAAAGGAAGTCAGTACAGCAATATGTACAGCTATATGTATTAGATTCTCTCTTATGGACTGTAACATGCATATATGCAATTTTAGATTAACCCAGGATTTTTTGAATGTTTATCTCTTCATTTTTTTCAACAGTCACTACCTCCGCACCATTCATGGAAACAACCCTGGCGGGAAGTTCCACGACAATTAAAGAAACAACTGTTTTATGCTCCACAAGAAGTCTTACATTAAATACAGCTGCATTGTCTTCTGCTATTTCACCTGAAGGAAACATATCAGGTCAAGAATGTGTTATAAAACCATGTTCTTCATTCTCATGTGCAATTACTGCTTTTACAAAGTATGGAATATTTAACAATGTTTCTCTGTCTTGAATATAGAAAGTTATTTCAATGTCAAAGTCAATGTGACTGTAGAAGGCTCTGATGACCCTGAGAACATAATTACAACCTGGGTAAGATATTAACCAAGAAAACCTAAAATTATCCAAATGTGTTAAATGTCAAACTGGAAATAAATATCACATCGCAGCATTACTATCACATCACAGTTGTTTGTTTGTTTTTTATTATCACTACAGCTTCATGAAACTCTTTCTAGTAAAGGAATACATGTGTTGCACTTCAAACTCTTGACATCCTCAACACATGCACGAAAACGAAGGTTAGTCAGTCCTGTTGTTACTGCAGAGAACAGACCAAACCCCAAGACATCCTATAACATTTTTTAACATGTCTGATTTGCGTTTGCAGCGTGGAAACAAAATCATTCAAAGCAGATAGAAAGGTACATACTTCCAAATATTAACAGCAATTTTTATTTTTTTCTACCGAAATGAACATTAAATGAAGAATATATACAGTATATATATATAATTGAAACTGAAAATGTTTCTCTTATATCAGATACACAAAAATAATTCTATTTCCTATTATCTTTATTTGTCTTGCAGCGATCTCTGCTTTCAGTAACAAGGTGAGATGTTCATTACGAGTTGAAGAAAAGTAAACATTTGAGAACAATGATTGTTGGAAACATACAATGTGTTTTAATGGGGTTTTCTGATATGGCTTGTTCCCAGCCATAGCTGTGTCTTTCATGCCAAGGTAACAACTTCCTCAAACATCATAGAGACAGAAAAATGGATTCATGGGCTTCTGGATAAACCATACGCTAGTGGAGCAGTACACTTAAATGCCCAACCGGAGGACATTTTAATTTCTTATATTGGTATGTGCTGCTTCTGACCAGATGATGGGGGGATCAGCTCATGATACATTCTTAGTATATCACACCTCTCTTTCATTGTAAAATGGATAGAAACTGAGGAATTTAATTACATTAACTGAATTCTGTAACCACAAACAAAGTTGTCTGAATGTATCTTTCTTAAATTAAAACAGGGCCATGTCCTGAGCACAACCATCACACCAGGCAAGGGCTTTTAAAATGGCCCCAAATTGGGGTTCAGCACAATGCCTCTCTTTCCTGTGTGGGAAACCCTGAAAAGATAGCCTATAGGCAATGGTAAGAGCCTCTATTAAAAATATTCGATTCAACCAAAATAGAATTGATGTTAGAAATTGCTTCATATTTTTTTAAAGAAATCCATTATATATATTTTTTAAATATGCAGCATGATGCAGTCTCAAGCCAAGCCAAAAAAACATGACGTTTAGAGGTAAAGTATGGAATTTCTGTATGATTAGCAGCACCAGACATAAATGCAAAAATAAATTACGCAACAATAAATGAAGTCATGAAACATTATTTTCTAAAGTTTTAAGAATTCTTTCGCTTGCTTATACAAACATTGATTATGGAAAACGTTAGGGAGAACGTTACATGTTCTAAATTTGCAAACATCCTAGAAAAGTTCTTCCAGGAACAGTTGAGCCAGCCAACGTCTCAAACAGCCAATTGCAATTATGTTTGGTGCCACTAGTGGCACAGAAATTACACACTTCATCTTTAATCAGAATCTAATAATTGCATTAAATCTTTTAACACTTCCACTTCTGTTCAACATAATGAGACATTGATGGACAGCCTGTAAATCTGCTTATAAATATTTTGACACTCCACTGGGTTATTTTTCCTAATCACTAACTCTAAAAAGAGGAAGCTGTCTGATATAATATTTGAAGGGGCTGCTGTAAACCAATTAATCACATCTATGTTCCATATAGTAGTATCATTAATGTTACAACTGCTTGTATGATCGATTTCATTGCAGAGCAAAAGCAATCTCTTGTGTTTCCATAATGTTCCGGTTGTTCAGGGTTTATTTACAGCCATAAAACGGATGAGCAGGTTTAAACCTGAACCAGAACAGCCTTATATAATGTTGTGTATCTTGGAGTCAAGCAGCTCTGAGCAGTTAATGGGGGGGAAGCGATCCAAATAATTCATGGTTTGATGAGTTTATTGATTGTGACCATCTCACCCTTCTCTCCAAACAGTCTTCTGGAGGCAAACTCTAACAATGCTCTTTGGAAATCTCCAGACCTGGGGCAATGCCAGGTTGTGGTCAACAGCGTGTCAGACCTGGAGGACATTACCGTCACTAATGGTGAACATTAGATACACAAGCTTCCTGTTAAAGCAATAGCTCACCCAGAAATGGAAATTAGCTGAACATTTACTCACTCTCAGTCCATCCAATATGTAGATGAGTTTGTTTCTTCATCTGAACAGATTTGGAAAAATTCTGCATTACATCACTTGCTCACCAATGGATTTTCTGCAGTGAATGGGTGCCGGCAGAATGAGAGTCCAAGCGGCTAATAAAAACATCACAATAATCCACAAATTACCACACAAGTTTTACCACCATCAACAAGTTTACCACACAATTACCACCATCAATTAACATCTTGTGACGCACAAAGAGGACCCACTGGTGAGCGAGTGATGTAATGCTAAATTTCTTCAAATCTCTCCACATCACGGATGGCCTGAGGGTGAGGAAATTTCCAGCATTTCATATGTTATTTCTTTCCTTTAAAGTAAACAGAACTGAACTGAATTAAACATAAAATCATGTCATTCACTGCAAACACACAAGTGGATTAGGAATCTATTTGAACACATTAGCCTCTGTATAATCCAAATGGGCACATCCTAAAAACAATCCCTATGCATTTTGCCTATTAGACAATGCAGAAGATATTTTGATCATGATTGAGGATTTGATACATGAGAACAAAAATCTGGATGAGTACGAGCTCTCAACGGTACTGGGTAAACTAGCCGATGTGATTAATGTTAGCGTGATTACGGCTCCGCTGGGAGAGGTCATCATCAACATCACGTCTGACATCCTTGAGTCTGACAGCAACCTGCTGCCTTTCACCAACAGGTGTGTATGTGTGTGTGACCGAGTGTTCATTTAATATATTTGCTTGATTTTTATTAAACAATAAAAGTCAAACAAATATAGGAAATGATTTCATTTATGTGGTTAACAGTGAAATAAATTGTGCGTAAATATGTATTAAATTAGGTCTGGTGTTGTATGTGAGGGTTTTACGGGCTGATTTTATGCTTTCCATGTAAACAAAAAATCCTTCCCTGTATTTGTATAGTATTCTGAACATCACAGAGTCTGTCGGAGGTCAGATGTTAGGATTCACTGAAGAGTCAGTGAGTTTAACAGCTCCTGCCTTAGCAATATCAGTGGTCAATATTGACCAAGGAAATTTTCACAACCTCACCTTTGGAGTCTCATCCACTAACAAAGGCTTAAACCCTGAGGTAAGCACACCTGCACAGCACCTTCATGAAACTAGTGGAACTTTATTTTTATATACTACTCAGAGCTGATCCTCCCTATACGCAAAGTACGCAAGCTGCGTAGGGCCCCCGAAACACCAGGGGGCCCCCTTGCTCTCAAAGATGATTTAATTTTAGTTTTGTTTTTGAATTTGGCCAGCGGTTATGAAAACATGAATGTTCATTTCTTTTAATGCGGTGCGCTGTCGCCCTTTCTATATAAAAATCAGTCAAATCTTGTAACTTGTAACCACGGAAGAGACACTATTTCTCAAGCGCTTTCCTTGAGCGCGATTCCAGACGGAGTCCCCCCCCCCCCCCCCCCCCGGCCCCCAGTTTTGCGTAGGGCCCCCAGAAGTCTAGGATCGGCACTGCTACTATTCAAATGCTTGGGGATAGTGAGACTTTTCTTTGTTTGTTTTTGAAGAAATTATACTTTCATTAAACTGGATTAAAAAGGTGACAGTAAAGACCTTTATATTGTTACAAAAAAAATTATTTCAAATAAATTGTTTTCTTTTGAACTTTCTATTCAAATAATCTGCAAAAAAAAATGTGTCATGGTTTCCACAAAAAAAAAGCAGCATTGATATGTTTTCAGCATTGATAATAATTAGAAATGTGTCTTGAGCAGCAAATCAGCAAATTAAAATGATTTCTGAAGGATCACGTGACACTGAAGACTGGTGTAATGATGCTAAAAATCCATTTAAATATAAGCTACATTTAAATATAAATTAAAATTGTATATTATAATATTTATAATAAAAATAATTTTATAATATATAATGTATTTTTGATCAAATCAACAAAATCTTGACAACCCCAAACATTTGAAACACTCTGCATGCGTTAGAATAGAATAGAATGTATAATTTATTATTTATGTAATAATTAATAATTAAGCATCATTTAATGTTTCAGACCAAATTTGGCCAATAAGTTTGTATTTCTGTTTTATATGTTTCTACAGGTACCTAAGAAATTATAATGTAATGAATCAAATAAATCATCACACAATGATCAAATGTTATGCTTTTCTTCTATAGATTTATATTAACCAGGAGCCTTTTGATGGTACAGTGGCCTTCATTTCTCTGCCCTCTCAAATACAAGAGAGATTCCCCATCGTAAACAACACCAGCCCCCGTGTTCAGTTTCAGTTTTATGGAGTTCCGACTCTCTTTCAAACAAGGGTGACTTCATCTTACTTCGTCAGTGGCAGATCTTCATTTTACAGTTTGTCTGTCTCACTGTTAGATTATTTTGACACTCTACGTTTGTGAATTTGTCTCAGAATGACCCAGATGGGAAAAGACTGAACACTTACGTGGTATCTGCAAGTGTGACTAATACCACAGGACGCATTGAAAACCTAAAAGAATTTGTTGCCATCACTCTGCACCATCTAACAACTAAGAATGTAAGCAGTACTGTCCAGGAATTTAAAAATCCCTGGCAGAAATCATTTCTAAAATTGTCTTTACCTTTGACAGAAAGACCAGGATGTCCAGTGTGTCTACTGGGATTTCAGTGAGAATGGCAAGTCAATTGGACTAGATGAACACATTATTCTTCTTCTCACATTAGGTGCTATATCTCATGTGTGGGTGTGTTTGTGCATGTTCTGTTTTAGATGGATATGGCGGATGGAATCCAAAAGGGTGCTGGACGTATAATAGCAGCAATGATTACACAACCTGTCTGTGTGACCACTTGACCCACTTTGGAGTGCTGCTTGTACGATACTGTGTTTGATACTCTATTACAATTACTTAAATATGCATTGGCTATGTTGGTCTCAATAAGGTCTATTAATCCAAGATTTCTTTTTAACTTAAGGATGTGTCCAGAACACCCATTGATGAGAAGAATGAGCAAATCCTCACTCTTATTACATACATGGGCTGTGGTGTGTCTTCATGCTTTCTTGGGATCACAGTGCTAACATACACCCTTTTAGAGTAAGATCTCATTTATAATTGATTGCATTGCAATCATTTTCATATCTATTCAAAATGTTTTACAAGAAAATGTACATTTTGTAAGTCATTTTTCATGTTACATTGCTTTGCCATTAACTTTGATGCATTGCATCTTAACACAGGAAATTAAGAAGAGACTATCCATCCAAAATTCTGTTGAATCTGTCCCTTGCATTACTGGGATTGAACCTGGTGTTCCTGCTGAACTCCTGGATTTCTTCTTTTGGCATCTATGGCCTATGCATTGCTGTGGCAGTGACCTTACACTATTTCCTACTGACTTCCTTTACCTGGATGGGCTTGGGGGCTGTGAATATGTACTTTGCTTTGGTCAAAGTTTTTAATGTGTATGTGCCCTCATACATCTTGAAATTCTGCCTGCTTGGCTGGGGTGAGACATTTAAGCACATTTAAACATTTAAGAGACAGATTTATGTTTTCAATTCGTTCATTTATCTCCGTTTAACATCCATTATGTCTTTATACAGGGATTCCGCTTATTATATGTGGCTTGGTGGTGGCTATAAATAGAGATGCATATGGCATGAACACCATGAGTGATTCTCAGATGACACTGGATGATTCGGAAATGTTGTTAGTGATTGATTTTTCATGAAAATCGTGACAGAACAGCATTACAGATAAGAAATAACTTTACATTACCATCATAGTGAATTATTTCTTATTTTTCAGCTGCTGGGTGCAAAATGATGTGGTTTTCTATGTGTCAGTAGTGAGCTACATAGCCTTCATACTACTGTGCAATGGCTCCATCTTCTTAGTGGTTCTGATCCAGATTCGAAACATGCAAGTCAATCAACCAGCCGGCACCCAAAGTGGGATCTTGAAAGACCTGCGGGCTGTGGCAAGCCTTACCTTCTTATTGGGTCTCACCTGGTCTGTGGCTTTTCTTGCTTGGGGTCCGGTTAAAGTGTTCCTCCTCTACCTCTTCTCCATACTGAACAGCCTTCAAGGTGAGAAAGAGCACATAAAATTCATTTAGATTCAGTTTTAGGATCCAGTCCGTTAATATGTTGTGATTTGTTCCAGGATTCTTTATTTTTGTGTTCCATTGTCTCATGAAGGAAAACGTACGCAAGCAATGGAGAATACATTTATGTTGTGGTGCTTTCAAGCTGCAGGAATACTCTGGTAAAGCACCACTTTATTTCTTGCAACTGTAACAATCTTGGAAAACAGACGCGCTAACTTCCTGATTGTTTTCAGAATGGAGCCAAACTGCAACTGTGGCTCCTAAACACAAACCCAATCCACCAAATACATTTCCTTTTATGGCATCTGTGAGATCCATCAAGTCTAATTCAACTCAGAGCTCAACAGTTTCCTCAGAGTCCAGCCAACGTCAAATGACTATCACAAGGCCTGAACTGGGTAAGACATTCACAAAATGATATACTGTCAATGCTATAATGTTCAAATCTTTTACATTTTCTTGTCTTAATGTTTCCTGTGATAGGATTTGTATATGAAAACAGTTTGGTAATACCAAGAGCCAGAACAGGACTGACGGTTTTTCCCTACGATACATCTCCTGCCACAGCTAGTGAGCTTGAGTTTCCTTCAAGGCCATGGAAGAATGGCTTTGACACAGATATCTATCCCACATAAATGTGACTGTTTTTGTTTGTTGCTCTGTACTGAAGCACATATTTTTCTGGTAACTTTCAATTTTAAAATGACACTTGGCTCTTAAAACAAAATGAGTGAATAAACATGTAGAAAACTGATTCCTTAGATCATATTACATTTTATCCTAAAAAAGTTTCATGAAATAATAGTACAATCAAGAAAAAGTATGTTGAACCTTAAACAAAAATTATACAAATCTGGGTCAGTTGGTAGTCACTATCTGTCAACATGTATACCAAATATTTAAATGATGTATAAAAATGTATCATTTGTTTGAGGAGGTGTGCCTTTTTTGTGAAATAATCAACACGCTTCCTTAATAAATCTTTATGGTCTTAATGAAGCTTTAAAGTCTAAAAAGTGAAATTGAATAAAAAAACATAGATTTACTAGTACTGCAAGAGGAACTATACATGTGCGGCCGACAGTTGCATTCCGGAAGACGCACAGCGGCGGACTTGCGCGTTCTTCGGAAGTGCAACACTTGTTCGTTTTGGAGGCTCAGCACTGGAAAAGGTGGGTTATTTTTTGTATCATTTATTGAAAATATTAAAGCAGAGTAAAGGCCTTATTGTTCACCTTGTATATTAAATCTAGATAGCGTCAAAACTATACATATATATGATCAAAACTATCAAGACATTTTTGCTGAAATTTTTGAGAGCTTATAACAGATGGGTCGACTACATTATATAAATATTTGTATTTACAATGAAACTTGAAAATGTAGAAACGATGGCCCTAAATGAAGCAGAAATTCATACTGAACGCCCACAAGTCATTTATTTCAGTTTTGGTCTATCGGTTTCTTATTATTTTTAGCCTGTCTGTCACATTTACCCTGTCTACGTTGGCTGCCATTACATTTTAGTGAATATATAAGGTAATAAAAAATAAAGTGTGTGTGTGTGTGTGTGTGTGTGCGCGCGCGCGCGCTGGTTTTTGTGGTTTACGGGGACAAAATTTGTTTAATGACATGGGTATGACAGAGGTATTACAATTTGAAGGTGGTTCACTGCCTATGTCCCCGTAATTCAGAAGGCTTAAAAAAACATACTAAATGGTGTTTTTTTGAAAATCTAAAAATGCACAAAGTTTCCTGTAAGGGGTAGGTTTAGGTGTAGGGCAGTAGCCCATACAGTTTGTACGGTATAAAAACCATTACGCCTATGGAGAGTCCCCGTAAACCAAAAAACAAACGTGTGTGTGTGTGTATGTATGTATGTGTAAATATAAATAAATAAATAAATAAATATATATAAGTGCTGTCAAACGATTAATCGCGATTAATCGCATCCAAAATAAAAGTTTTTGTTTACATAATATATGTGTGTGTACTGTGTATATTTATTTTGT